>CAJUWN010002077.1:0-85227 GCA_910589765.1 Avena atlantica
CCACCTAGCTACACCCCAACCAGCCCTAAGGCAAACCCTGGCCCGAGCCAGCCCCTAACCAGCTAGCTCGAGTACCTCCCCTCCCTCTCTGTTCTCTCTCTGCCTAGAACCCCATCGAGCTGCCTTTTCCCCTTGGCCTCGCCCTGGACCCACCTGGAAGCCTCCCTGCCTGCCTAGCCGTACCAGACACGTGAAGGGGTGGAGAAAAGGTGGCCGGGCCATCCTTATCGCCAGCTCCCCCACACGGCGGCCACGGCACCCCCCTTTTTCCCCTCTGGTTTTATCTACCCTCCCTCGACCTACCCTGCCCCCAGATCCAACCCTGAGTCCTCCTACCTCCCCTCTCCCCTCACCTCGCCACCGTCTACTCCGAACGCCGGCCGCCGTCGGGTCCCGCTCGTCGTTATCGATCCAGGAGGCCCAGGCGGGAGAGAGTGTGTCGGCGTGGACGCGTGGAACCTCTGCGACGCCCCTGGACCCAGACGCGAGGAGGAACAGCCCCCAGAAGCCTGGACCCCGACGTGACCCGACGAACCCTAACTTCGCCAGCATGTCTGCATCCTTGTCGATCGCCTGCACCCCAAGCCTCGCCACCGCCACCAACACACCCGCGGTAAGCCCCTGACCCCCCTAGACATGCTCTGGCCCCGCCTCGTTTCCTGCCGACGGCGATCGTTTCGCCGAGCACACCGCGTGCACCGGCGAGCGTGCACCTGCCAGACCGTATCTGCGCCGCGGGAACCTTTTCTAGCCGCCCCCTCTTCCTGTCAACAAACCCCACCCCAGCCTAGTGGTTGCCGCCCCGCGGGCGCGTCCGCGGTCGTGGGATCGAGCCCGGCGCGCCCCTGTTTTTCCTCTGTCGCGCAGTGTACGTTTTTCAGTTCGTCAGGCGACAGAGAAGATCCACAGTAGAGTATGCTTTTTGCAGATAACCCCCTAGCTCCCTTTTCCCTCAACCCGCGCTCCCCTACACCCCACCTGTCAGTGTCGCTGCTGTTTTGCAAAAAGATCCTGGCAAACCTGTTAATCAACCCGCGGTCCTCCTTCCTCCCAGCCACTGGCGTATGGGTCCAGATGAGCCTGGCCCCACATGTCTGCGACTAGGGCTAGGGGCCTGAGTGTTTTAACGTTTTTCAGGTTCTGTTTAAATTCAAAACTAACTAAATTTAATTCAAATTCAAATCTCAATTCAGATTTAAATAACTTTTCATGTATAAAACCAAATAATGCAAATGTTATATGTTTCTGAACCAGAAAAATGAGAGGATTCAAATATGCCATTCAATTTGCCTTTTGTACATTTAAAATTCCAAGTTCAATTAAATTACACCAATTGCCACTAGAACTTGAATAATTAATAACGATTGTTTTATATTTCCAAATTTAGCAAATGATATGTCTAAAATGATCAGCTCGACGAGACCTTTCTGTTTATGCTATCCATAACTTTAATTGCAGCATGCATCATATAATATATGTGTACAGCAACTGTTATGGCAACAAATGTGATTCCAAAACCCCATTAAAATGTTATTACTTGTCTTCCACACCTCACCATGCCATGATACCTTATTGCCATGTAAATTGTGCATCATTCATCATGGCATGATTGTTTGCTTGACGCATCTTATTCATATGCTTGTGCTCTATATTCATGTTGGCCTTGTTTGTTTGGTTTTTCTCGGATAGACACTGAGCAGGGGTTATATCAAGAGAACCAGGAGCACTACCCAGATCCGTCCCTCGCTTCAACTGAGTTTATCAGGCAAGCACTTCCTCATGCTTGCATACATACAGTACCTATTGCCTCTATCTTATTCTTGCATCATTGAGTCGCGATTGCATTAAATGGAATCCCAAGTATGCATAGCCTTTACTTTAAACCCACCAAGCTTGTTCCTCCATCCCATGAGCCATTACTACAGGAGTTGCTTGAGCCATGTGAGTCGTAGAACAGCATGTGTAGGGTACGTGAGAGTCTGTTGGATCACGAGGTACCTAAACAACTTAACCTGAGTAGTAATGGGATAACTAATGAAAGTGGCACCGGTGAGCAACATCTGCTATTTGGTTTTTCCTGCTCACTTGTGTCCCGTAAGACCCCGAGTACTTGATTCCTGTTCCTTGATTTATCGCGCTATCCACATCCGGGAGGTATATGGGACCCCCTGGGCCAGAGCTTGATTCCGTCTTATTTCTTGGGGCCACAAACTAGTTTGAGGTTTATTTAATATCCTGTACTTATGCCATGTTTACTGCTTTCATTAATTTGTGCGACATATAGCACCTGTACTGTTTAGGATCGGGACACGTTTTCGCGGTGTCGACAAGCCCAGTTTTGGGTTCCCAGTCGCTCACAGCCGTCCACCCAAACCTTGAGGCCGTCTCGAAGTCAGCTAACTTCATTGCGGATCTACTTTAAGGGGTGGCCCCCTGAAATATTTCTGAATCCTGTGATTGTTCAGTCGTGAAAGCCTCGTTGGGTTTTGATTTGGTTTTTCCGAGGTTGATCGAGCGTGTGTTGCTATTGGTGCACCCCGGCCGGGTAAAACTTTCTGAAAGCCGTGTCCGCGGATATGGACGACTTGGAGCACAGTTTCTCGATCATAGACAAGCATAACTAAAGTACCGCTTTAATCTGACTAAGTAATTTGACTAGTAAATAGTGCAACACTCATGGAATGGTTAATAAAATTGCCAACGGATGGGGGGGTTGTTCGTCCGCTTCCTCGTTGGTAAGCGAGGAGGAGGATGGATCGGATGAGATTACCGTTACAACTGTTGTTCTCAAATTCACGGACATCCGTCTATCATTGGTTAGGCGGATGGTTAGCGTTATCTGTAGAACTGCTAGGGTTTATCTTTCGCTGCAATTGCGTCACCCCCAGGTTGTGTCCCCTTTAGAGGCATTAAGACTTGCTGAGTACCCTTAGGGTCTCACACGATAAATTATTGGTTCAGATGGACAGGTACCCCCGCAGGACGGATACTGGGTGGAAGAAGCTGATGATGTGGGCAACGATCGTTCGGTGTAGAGATTCCGGGATCGGGGATCCGTGAGACCTGTAGTTGGGATGTGCTTATTTCTATGGCATCTTATGCCGATTTGCTTCTTATCCGTACTCGGATTTTGTTTGCCGTTTCCGCATGATACTCTGATGTGTGTTTGTATGAGGAAGTATCCTAAAATATAGATCTATCTAGGTCATTTGAATCTTGCCGTATGGCGTTGCTATATTTCCTTTCTTTCTAGATGGTATGGCTCTGATGTACTCTTGTATGGTGGCTTGCGTACATACCCACTTGTGTACGTAGTTGATCCCTTCGCCTGCCGATTACGCCGCCCGTACAGGTCCCGTTGAGAGGGTAGTGGTTGGGACGTCCGAAAGGACTACCAGTGAGTGGCTTTTGGGCCCCACCGTACTATTTCAACCACTACCACTCATCCAGGCTTGTATCCAGGAGCGTAATTCACCGAGGTAGTTACAATTGGTATCAGAGCCATCCCGACCTTCAGGGTTTCAGCCAAACGGTCGTTGTCAGTCTAGCAAATATTTTGGTAGTTATGTATACTAGAAAAAAAAAACGCGAGAGTAGGACTGCTTCCACTTTTCTTCTTACCCTCCCACCCACCCTTTTCTGGTAAGGAAGTGCAACGTTTTCAATCCTCTTCTCAAAGTTCAAATTAGGATTCACGTGTTCTGGGTTTCCGTAGTACCATAGGTTGTGTGTGTGTGTGTGTGTGTGTGTAATTCCTTGTCTATCTGTTGCATCCAAGTTGTTATCTAATCAGCCTTTGGTTATCAACTGTTGGTACATTCCATACCGACAGGCTTTTGCAAACCGACGCAATCTATCTTCCTCTTTGTATCCGACGCTATCTTGTTTGGGGTGTTCGTTTCCGTAGTTACCAATCTTTAGGTTTCGTAGTGAGAAGAAGGGGTTAGGATATGTGTTCCACTTGTTCATGTGCGGGGTAATGATTTGAGTGCGGGATGGAGTCGCGACCATACCACTACTCTTCTCATTCGCTTTTGTATATTGAATCGGTAGAGTCACTAATCTTGATTCGTTAAGTAATTTTGCGCATCTATTGGTATTTTAATGCCGAAATTTGTGGAAAAAAATTTCTTTGATATATTTGTGTACCACACTCCTTTTCAGTCGTGTGCGATATGCTTAATATCTTCTAGGTGCTTTGAACTTTGTTGATATTTTAATATCATCTCAGTAAATTGTATCCTTTAATCTTGGTTAATTCCATCTTGGTACTATTTTGGATTATTATCATTCTCCATTATAGTACTGACTTGAGTTTTATATCAATGACAGGATGGCTCCACCACGCCGGACTGATGAGGACATACCTCCGGAACCGGGCTCCGCGCTGTCAAACATCGCTAATGCTTTGGCAGCAATGCAAGAGAACCAGCAGCGCTTTGAGGAGAGTGTCAGAAGAAACGAGTTTGCTCCACTTCCTCCACCTCCCAAGCGTGGAGACATCAAGAGCTTCCTCAAATTCAACCCTCGTCAGTTTGATGTTTCTGACCGACCTCTGGACGCGGATGATTGGCTGCGTGAGATCTCAAGGTTGCTCGAGACTGCTGATGTTCCGGAGCAGGAGTGGGTCAAGTGTGCTACCCACCTTCTCAAGGGAGATGCAGCTCTTTGGTGGGAAAACTACTTGAAGGCAAGCTGCACTGGGTTCCAGCCAACTTGGGAGAGGTTCACTGGAGCGTTCAAGGAGCAGTTTCTTTCGGAGATTGTTATGGAAAGAATGAAGGAGGCTTTCCTGAACCTGAAGCAGGGAAATGATAACGTCAACACCTATATCAGGAACTTCATGAATCTATCTCGTTATGGTGGTGATGAGGTATCTGATGACAAGAAGAAGCAGAAAAGGTTCAGGCAAGGGCTCAATGCGTCGATCAAGTATGCGATTACTCATGCAAGGCCAGCATCTTTCCTGGAACTACAACACACAGCTTTGCAAGAGGAGGCAAGTCGACAAGTGTTTGAGGAGTCCAAGAAACATAACAGGGATGCATCAAGCTCTTCGGTTATGGCAGCTCCTTCTAAGCGGCGTGTCTGGGTTCCTAACACCCCACCGTTGCTCCCGGCTTCACCAAGACCTGCAAGTTACGCGTCAAGGCCACTAAACTCCATCACTGCGGCTCCCAGGGGCTACAACAACAACCACCCTGGAGCGCCTGGCGGAGTCCCTGGCTACTCTGCTCCACGTCCAGCTGGTGCCTACTTCACGTGTGGAGATCCTGGACATCCCTATTGGAACTGTCCGATGAAGAACAAAGCTCTCCCTCAACCCTCGCCAAGATCTGCAGCAAGCTCTCCTTTGGTTCGTGCACCACCACCTCGGGCTCTCAACATCAACACCAAGCCCGGGTCTGCGGTTGTTCGTGCCAATTGTGTCAACGCCGCTCAAGCTGAGCAAGCACCGGGAGTCGTGATGGGTATGCTTTCCGTGAACTCAGCCCCTGCACGAGTTTTGTTCGATTCTGGTGCATCGCATTCTTTTGTGTCTCATAAGTTTGCAGAGGAGAATGAGTTGGTCTTGGTTCCTCTCCTTAAGCGGTTGGTGGTACAATCTCCTGGTTCAAACATGAGGGCTGTTCATATCAGCCATGGCAATCAAATTGAGATTGGTGGTTCTTCGTTCTCGGCTTCCTTAATTGTTCTGGGCAATTCTGACATTGATGTCATCTTGGGCATGGATTGGTTGACGGCAAATGTAGCTGTGATTGATTGTGCTGAACCTTCGGTTTCTCTGAAGATTCCTGAAGGTCATATAGTCTTTTCTCCAAGTCTGACTCCTGCTGTCCAGCTTTTCTCTTTGGCGGCTCTGAATGATGATGCTATGGAAGCTATTCAGAGTGTACCGGTGGTCTGTGAGTTCCCAGATGTTTTTCCTGAAGAGTTGCCGGTATGCCTCCGGATCGTGAGGTTGAGTTTGTGATTGAACTTGAACCTGGAACGGCTCCTATCTCCAAGCGGCCATATAAAATGGGTCCTTCTGAGCTGGCTGAACTCAAACGACAACTTGATGAACAAGAGAAGTTGGGTTTCATTCAACACAGTACTTCTTCTTGGGGTAGTCCAACAATCTTTGTGAAGAAGCGTGACAGAACCGATAGGCTATGTGTTGACTACCGGGCTCTCAATGCTAAAACCATCAAGAACAAATATCCCCTTCCGCGGATTAATGATCTCTTCGATCAGCTAGCTGGAGCTGTGGTATTTTCTAAGCTAGATTTGAGGAGTGGTTATCACCAAATCAAGATTCGCAAAGAAGATGTGCCCAAAACAGCTTTCACCACCCGCTATGGCCTGTATGAGTACACGGTCATGTCTTTCGGTCTCACCAACGCACCTGCTACCTTCTCGAGGCAGATGAACTCCGTGCCAACCATCCTTCTCTCTTTGTGTCCTCTTCTTCTTCCTAGAATCTCGGGGCGAGATTCCTGTTTAGTGGGGGAGAGTTGTAGCATCCCAGCTGTCTAACATCTGTAATGCTACTTGTTATAATAATAAAAAGGGCCACTTCCAACATATAATTGCTGCATCATTATCATATCATGCTCATGTCATCATGCCACCTTGCATTTGAGCATCATACAAAACCCTTTTCTTGTTTAGTTCTTATCTCATGTGCATTATTAATTGTAATTGCCTCTTGATATTGTATTTGGCTCTGGATATATTGTTAAATGCCCAAGTTGAGTTGGGGCATATCTCTTCTAAACTCCACCACCTTTCTTTCACCACCTTATATTCCACCATCCAATTAATATGAGCTTGGCATTTTAATTTGGGTTATCTCTAGCTCATGTTGGTTGGTTGGATTCCAACCATAATCTTTTGCTTGGCCTTTGCCCACCTTTTGGGAATGCAAGGATTAATGCCACATGAAATAATGTTGTTTTCACAATATAACCACATGGCAAATAATGTTGCATGGGCCATGCAAGTGCCACCTTTTTCTTGGCGTTAGAAATGTTTTAGCTTTGTTTGCATGGATCACCTCTCCTTTGTTTAAATCTTGTGTTGGCTTGTAGTATTCTTCACCATATCAGCTAAACCTCTATCCCCATCTCCATGCACACACATGTGATCATGTGTGAGCATAAGGACAACCCCATCACCACATCTCTCTCCCTTTTTCCTTGTTGTTTTTGTGTGATCTTGTGCAAGCATGCACGATCAAGCAAGTACCACCTCCCTCTATCTACCCCCCTCTTAGCTAAACCCTAAAACCTACCCCATGCCACCTCCCCATCCTACCTAAACAAAACCCTAATCTACATCTCCCCTAAACAAAACCCTAAGTACCTCTTTTCTCCCTTCTAGTTTCCTAGCATGATCACACCAAACCCTGCCCCAGCTCGCCTCCCCCTCTCTCTACCTGCTGGACCCACCTAGCTACCCCCCAACCAGCCCTAAGGCAAACCCTGGCCCGAGCCAGCCCCTAACCAGCTAGCTCGAGTACCTCCCTTCCCTCTCTGTTCTCTCTGCCTAGAAGCCCCACCGAGCTGCCTTTTCCCCTTGGCCTCGCCCTGGACCCACCTGGAAGCCCCCCTGCCTGCCTAGCCGTACCAGACACGTGAAGGGGTGGAGAAAAGGTGGCCGAGGCCATCCTTATCGCCAGCTCCCCCACACGGCGGCCACGGCACCCCCTTTTCCCCCTCTGGTTTTATCTACCCCTCCCTCGACCTACCCTGCCCCCAGATCCAACCCTGAGTCCTCCTACCTCCCCTCTCCCCTCACCTCGCCACCGTCTACCTCCGAACGCCGGCCGCCGTCGGGTCCCGCTCGTCGTCATCGATCCAGGAGGCGCAGGCGGGAGAGAGTGTGTCGGCGTGGACGCGTGGAACCTCTGCGACGCCCCTGGACCCAGACGCGAGGAGGAACAGCCCCCAGAAGCCTGGACCCCGACGTGACCCGACGAACCCTAACTTTGCCAGCGTGTCTGCATCCTCGTCGATCGCCTGCACCCCAAGCCTCGCCACCGCCACCAACACCACCGCGGTAAGCCCCTGACCCCCCTAGACATGCTCTGGCCCCGCCTCGTTTCCTGCCGACGGCGATCGTTTCGCCGAGCACACCGCGTGCACCGGCGAGCGTGCACCTGCCAGACCGTATCTGCGCGCGGGAACCTTTTCTAGCCGCCTCCCTCCTTCCTGTCAACAAACCCCAGCCCAGCCTAGTGGTTGCCGCCCCCGCGGGCGCGTCCGCGGTCGCGGGATCGAGCCCGGCGCGCCCCTGTTTTTCCTCTGTCGCGCAGTGTACGTTTTTCAGTTCGTCAGGCGACAGAGAAGATCCACAGTAGAGTATGCTTTTTGCAGATAACCCCCTAGCTCCCTTTTTCCCTCAACCCGCGCTCCCCTACACCCCACCTGTCAGTGTCGCTGCTGTTTTGCAAAAAGGATCCTGGCAAACCTGTTAATCAACCCGCGGTCCTCCTTCCTTCCAGCCACTGGCGTATGGGTCCAGATGAGCCTGGCCCCACATGTCTGCGACTAGGTCTAGGCTGGCCTGCGTGTTTAACGTTTTTCAGGTTCTGTTTAAATTCAAAACTAACTAAATTTAATTCAAATTCAAATCTCAATTCAGATTTAAATAACTTTTCATGTATAAAACCAAATAATGCAAATGTTATATGTTTCTGAACCATAAAAATGAGAGGATTCCAAATATGCCATTCAATTTGCCTTTTGTACATTTAAAATTCCAAGTTCAATTAAATTACACCAATTGCCACTAGAACTTGAATAATTAATAACGATTGTTTTATATTTCCAAATTTAGCAAATGATATGTCTAAAATGATCAGCTCGACGAGACCTTTCTGTTTATGCTATCCATAACTTTAATTGCAGCATGCATCATATAAATATATAGTGTACAGCAACTGTTATGGCAACAAATGTGATTCCAAAACCCCATTAAAATGTTATTACTTGTCTTCCACACCTCACCATGCCATGATACCTTATTGCCATGTAAATTGTGCATCATTCATCATGGCATGATTGTTTGCTTGACGCATCTTATTCATATGCTTGTGCTCTATATTCATGTTGGCCTTGTTTGTTTGGTTTTTCTCGGATAGACACTGAGCAGGGGTTATATCAAGAGAACCAGGAGCACTACCTAGATCCGTCCCTCGCTTCAACTGAGTTATCAGGCAAGCACTTCCTCATGCTTGCATACATACAGTACCTATTGCCTCTATCTTATTCTTGCATCATTGAGTCGCGATTGCATTAAATGGAATCCCAAGTATGCATAGCCTTTACTTTAAACCCCACCAAGCTTGTTCCTCCATCCCATGAGCCATTACTACAGGAGTTGCTTGAGCCATGTGAGTCGTAGAACAGCATGTGTAGGGTACGTGAGAGTCTGTTGGATCACGAGGTACCTAAACAACTTAACCTGAGTAGTAATGGGATAACTAATGAAAGTGGCACCGGTGAGCAACATCTGCTATTTGGTTTTTCCTGCTCACTTGTGTCCCGTAAGACCCCGAGTACTTGATTCCTGTTCCTTGATTTATCGCGCTATCCACATCCGGGAGGTATATGGGACCCCCCTGGGCCAGAGCTTGATTCCGTCTTATTTCTTGGGGCCACAAACTAGTTTGAGGTTTTATTTAATATCCTGTACTTATGCCATGTTTACTGCTTTCATTAATTTGTGCGACATATAGCACCTGTACTGTTTAGGATCGGGACACGTTTTCGCGGTGTCGACAAGCCCAGTTTTGGGTTCCCAGTCGCTCACAGCCGTCCACCCAAACCTTGAGGCCGTCTCGAAGTCAGCTAACTTCATTGCGGATCTACTTTAAGGGGTGGCCCCCTGAAATATTTCTGAATCCTGTGATTGTTCAGTCGTGAAAGCCTCGTTGGGTTTTGATTTGGTTTTTCCGAGGTTGATCGAGCGTGTGTTGCTATTGGTGCACCCCGGCCGGGTAAAACTTTCTGAAAGCCGTGTCCGCGGATATGGACGACTTGGAGCACAGTTTCTCGATCATAGACAAGCATAACTAAAGTACCGCTTTAATCTGACTAAGTAATTTGACTAGTAAATAGTGCAACACTCATGGAATGGTTAATAAAATTGCCAACGGATGGGGGGGTTGTTCGTCCGCTTCCTCGTTGGTAAGCGAGGAGGAGGATGGATCGGATGAGATTACCGTTACAACTGTTGTTCTCAAATTCACGGACATCCGTCTATCATTGGTTAGGCGGATGGTTAGCGTTATCTGTAGAACTGCTAGGGTTTATCTTTCGCTGCAATTGCGTCACCCCAGGTTGTGTCCCCTTTAGAGGCATTAAGACTTGCTGAGTACCCTTAGGGTCTCACACGATAAATTATTGGTTCAGATGGACAGGTACCCCCGCAGGACGGATACTGGGTGGAAGAAGCTGATGATGTGGGCAACGATCGTTCGGTGTAGAGATTCCGGGATCGGGGATCCGTGAGACCTGTAGTTGGGATGTGCTTATTTCTATGGCATCTTATGCCGATTTGCTTCTTATCCGTACTCGGATTTTGTTTGCCGTTTCCGCATGATACTCTGATGTGTGTTGTATGAGGAAGTATCCTAAAATATAGATCTATCTAGGTCATTTGAATCTTGCCGTATGGCATTGCTATATTTCCTTTCTTTCTAGATGGTATGGCTCTGATGTACTCTTGTATGGTGGCTTGCGTACATACCCACTTGTGTACGTAGTTGATCCCTTCGCCTGCCGATTACGCCGCCCGTACAGGTCCCGTTGAGAGGGTAGTGGTTGGGACGTCCGAAAGGACTACCAGTGAGTGGCTTTTGGGGCCCCACCGTACTATTTCAACCACTACCACTCATCCAGGCTTGTATCCAGGAGCGTAATTCACCGAGGTAGTTACAGTAACTAACCAGAATTCTATAGTTCTATCATCTCAATTATAACTAAGCGCAAGGTGGTAAACGGATGACAATGACTACAACAACTATGCAAATTCACTTTGATTTAGTTTATGATAAATTGAGTTCTAATTAAATTAATCTAGGTGAACTCCCACTCAAAACAATATCCCTCACATTGTTTTAGTGATCACACAAACCAAATCCACCACATCAAAACCGATCATCACGAGATTTGATGTAGCTTCAATGGCGAACAATCAACATGTTCATCATATCTACTATATGACGCATGCTTTACCTTTCGGTGATCCGTGTTCCGAGACCATGTCTGTACATGCTAGGCTCGTCAAGATCAAACCTTAGCTTCCGCATGAGCAAATCTGGCTTGCCCACGTTGTATACACTTGCGGAATCTAACACACCCGATCATCACGTGGTGCTTCGAAACAACAAGCTTTAGCAACGGTGCTAACTAAGGGTGAACACTTTATGACTTGAAATTCATGTGCATGAGGGATCATCTTATAATGCTACCGTTGTCTACTAAGCAATACAAGATGCATAAAGGATCAACATCACATGCAATTCATAATTTGTGATATGATATGGCCTTTCTTCTTTGTGCTTCCGATCTCCATCTTCTAGCACGAACATGATCTCCATCATCACCGACATTGCATCAAGGTCAATGATGCTTCTCCATGGTTGTCTTCCACCGGCTTCAACTATTACAACTACTTTGAATAGACACGCGGGTCTTAACAGAAATTAAAGACAACCATATGGCTCCTGCCGGTTGCCGACTTACAATAAGGAACATTGCATACATCAAATATAATCACAATCATGGCCATATCACATCACAGCACACCCCTGCAAAACAAAGTTAGACGCCTCTAATTTCTTTGCATATTTTACGTGGTTTGGGGCTTTCAATAAGTGTCGTTCTAACTTACGAACAAGAACCACAACATTGATACTAGTATTGTTAATCACCCGTTGTAAATTGGATCTTAACTATGCTAGGAGAAACAGGCACCCGCAAAACCACTTATGCAATACAAGTTGCATGTCAAGCGTGGAGCAAGTCTCATGAACGATGTCATGTAAGGTTAGCCCGGGCCGCTTCATCCCAACATACCGCAAGATGCAAAGTACACAAGAAGCAATCGACAATAAAAGCATCAACGCCCACAATGACCATTGTGTTCTACTCGTGCAACAGATCTACATATAGACACGACTCTGATACCACTGTAGGGGTTCGTAGCATGGAAAACAAAAAATTTCTATCGCATACAAACAAACAAGCCAAGATCTATCTACTAGATTGTAGCAACGAGTCGACGGAATAACTTACCCTCGAAGATTCCAAAGCGGTTAACGAGAGCAGATTCTCGTGGATGATGTAGTCGTACTCTTTCCGATCTCAAGATCGCGTAGACGATCCTTCCGGCGCTGCGTTCCGGCAGCGCTCCCGCAGTCGGTCACACGTTCGGTACTCGACGAAGACCTTCCTCTCCCTTGTTCCAGCAGGCAGCGGAGGTTGTAGCACTCTCCTCGCAATTCCGGCAGCACAACGGCGTGGTACCGGAAGTAGAGGGGAGATCTCGCGGGGCTTCGCCTTAAGCCGGAGCGAGTATGGTGGAGTATGAGAGAGGCTTTAGTGGTCTAGGGATTAGACACACCAATTAGAAGGCTCTAAACCGAAGGCTAGGGCAATTAGAAGCTCTAAACCAAAACGGCTCTAAACCGGAGGCTGTGGCTAGGGTTTAGATTTAGAGGATAGGAACTTGTGTGTCTAGGAGGGGAGCCCTGCCCCTCCTTTTATAGGTGGAGGGAGGCGCGCCTGGGGAGGGGAGTCCCTCCCCAACTCGGCCTCAAGGAGGGCCGGCGGTGGGAGGAGGAACTCCTCCCCCAAGTCGGCTTCAAACTTCCTTCTCCTCTTTCCCACTTCCCAAAATAGCCGTTTGACTTTCAAACTAGCCGTTTGACTTTTCAAACTAGGATTTGATTAAATCCTCTATTTGGTACAACAATGACACTTAGTACATGATGCAATCATACCAACTTGATATAACACATTCATGTACCCCTTCCCCCGGAGTGCCGGACATTCCGGAACCTTCTAGAATGTTCCCGATGAAAACACCGGAATCATTCCCCAACTCCGAAACGGGACTTTCCTTATATGAATCTTATTCTCCGGACCATTCCGGATCTCCTCGTGATATCCCGGATCCCATCCGAGACTCCGAACAGCATTCGGTCTCTTTCTCATAATACCATAACTACTCAAACAACGTCGAATCCTTAAGTGTGTCTCCCTACGGTTCGTGAATTATGCGGACATGATCGAGACACTTCTCCGAACAATAACCAATAGAGGAATCTGGAAATTCATATGGCTCCCACATATTTCTACGATTACTTTGCGATCGAATGAACCACTTACATACGATACCAATTTCCCTTTGTCTCACGATAGTTTACTTATCCGAGGTTATGATCGTCGGTATCTCTGCATACCTAGTTCAACCTCGTTACTGATAAGAACTCTTTTCTCGTTCCCGTGATATGTGATCCCTTGTGAGCCAGTCACATGCTTGCAAGCTAATTGGATGACATTCCAACGAGAGGGCCCAGAGTATATCTATCCGTCATATGGATGGACAAATCCCACTCTTGATCCATGTGTTTCAACCAATACTTTCCGAACACTCAATGCCACCTTTATAGCCACCCAGTTACGGTGTGGTGTTTGATGTCATCAAAGCATCCATCCGGTAAAGGTGATATGCATGATCTCATGGTCGAAGGAATTAGGTTACTATGTATCAGAAAGCATATAGCAATTGAACTATTAAAATGACTTGATCTTTATGCTACGCTTATCTATAGGAGTATGTCCATCACATCATTCTCCTAATGATATGACCATGTTGTTAATAACATCTCTATGTTCATGATCAGGAAACCATGATCATATATTAACCAACAAGCTAGTCTAACAAGAGGCTTTACTAGGGACTCTTTTATGTTTACAAATCACACAAGTATTAATGTTTCCTGTTAATACAATTATAGCATGGTATGTAAACATTTATCATAAGTATGAAGATATGATAATAACCCACTTTATTATTGCCTCTTGGGCATATCTCCAACACATTTGTTTGTCCGAAACTATTTTCAATAAGCCTATTTTGTTTTCTAAAATTACCCTTCTTTCTTTTCGAAACAAAGTCTCATAATTATCTGCTAAACTATTTAACTAAAAATTATTTGCTAAAAAGATTCCAAACAAAACCAAACAAATAAATATCCTACAAAATAATCAATCTAAAACCTAAACCCTTATCTACCTAAACCTAGTCTACCCACCAACCGCAGCTTGCCACCTCACCGCCCCTCCACCTCAGCACTTCACCCATCCACATCACCAATCCCAACCCCCACCCAGCCGAACCCCCCTCTCTCTCTCTCCCCCCCGTCTGGCCCAATCATCCACCCCACTACCTCTCTCCACACACCCAGCCCCACCTGCAGCTAGCCCCACTCCTTGCCTGGACCCACCGTACACACACACACCGCCCACCACACGCACGCACCCTCGCGGGTCCCACCCCGACCCCACTCCCTGTCGCCCAGCCCCCCCGCTCTCTCCTTCCTCCTCTCTGCTTCCACCTGACGCGCTCGCCCCTCCTTCCTTTCCTCCGGCCCAGCCTCGCCGCCGCAGCCCCGCAGCCTCTCCCTCACCGGCCCGCGCGCCTCCACCTCCCACCCCCGCGCGCCGGAGCCGCCCTCGACTCACCTCCCGCCCGTCTCCGGCGCCCACCGCCATCGGCCTCCGCCACCGCGACCGCACCTCCGCCCCGTCGCCGGGAGCCCGCCGACCTCGGGTCCCTGCTTCCCCCTCCTGGCCGCCTTTCCTCCACGCTCGCGAGCTCCTCCGTCGCCAGCCGTCGTCGGGCGCGCCGTCCCCTGCAGCCGGCGCCGGCCCGTTCTCTCCCTTCCCGCGCCTGGCCCCAACGGGCTCCCCTCCCCGTCTCCGGCGCCGACGCTCTCCTCTCCGGAAGCTCCTCCGGCCGCCTCCCGTCGAGCTCCTCCGCCCCCTCCTCGGGCCGACCCCGCCGCCTCCGGCCGCGCCGCCCCTCGCCCTCCTCCCGGCTCCGAGCTCCGCGCCCCGCCTCCCCCCAAGCGCCGCCTATCCCCGCATCTTCTGGCCGTCGAGCACCTCTCCGTGCGCGACGCCGACCCGCCGCTCGTCTTCGAGCCACGCGGGCTGCCCCCTGGTTCTCTGTAGCAGGCAGTGGGTCCCTGCCTTGTTTTATTTCGGGTCAGCAGAAGCCGTTTGTAGAAGGAATATGGTAGCCGGAGGCTACCTAATCAAGTTCTACAACGACATTAAAGCCGAGACGAGATCTATGTTACCTATCCAGCGACGATGCACTGAGGTGAACCGCAACCCCCACAAGGATTTCGTGCCGCCGTCAAGGCCTTCGTCCTGGAATCGCCATGACCGCCGACATGGAACCCTGAAGACCGCCAGTGCTGAATTCCGAGGACTCCGACCTGGAACATCAAGATCTACCACACGGACGCACCACGGACTCGGAGAAACCCTCGGACGCCAAGTTCGCTGAGAACCTAGATGCCAAGCTCTTCTCATCGATAGGATCGATCCGATCCGGAACACCAAGCACTTCCTTCGGACGCCAAAACCTGAACCTTAAGAACGCCAAGATCGCCACGAGGACGACAAGTTCTTCTTCCCGGACGCCAAGACCGAACCGATACGAGGACCCGACAAGATCTACCTCCGTTGTCCGAGACCGATCCCGTTCTCCCCGTCGAACCCTGAGACCAACCCCGAACCCCCGGAACCAAGATCGCCGAACCATAATGTGTGACCCCTTTTCCCGAGCCCTATTTTATAAATGTAATAACAAATGGAT
This sequence comes from Avena atlantica, assembly GCA_910589765.1. Taxonomy (NCBI): domain Eukaryota; kingdom Viridiplantae; phylum Streptophyta; class Magnoliopsida; order Poales; family Poaceae; genus Avena; species Avena atlantica. The sequence continues at coordinate 15,886 of CAJUWN010002077.1, forward strand.
GCATATTAAATTGTCATACTCGCATGCATATTGTCGTGTGGTTGGGGGCCTTATGTCGATTCACCATATAATTAAATATGGGGCCCATATGCGGACAAATCTAGTCTCATATTGGTCACATTTAAATTTGTGTAGCGAACCGGTGCTATCTTTTGCCATGTTAAGACAACATTGAAATGGCGGGTATCTAAACAATATGAACCTATTAATTAATTATCGGGACCCCGGTTCCGCTTAATATTGCCTAATTGCATCGCACCTTTGCCATGTCATACATCATACATGCATCATGCCCGATCTTCTGCCGTAGTATTAAATGTTGCATCCGGTGTTTATTCTAGTGTTTTGCTTCTTCGCGGATAAGGCCGTTGAGTTGATGTGAGCTTCGACCCGATCTTCGGATGAAACTTCGACAATGTTTTCAGGCGAGCATCTCCCCTTTCTACCTATCTTACTTTCATAGTATTTATTCCCTCCTGTTGATCTATTGCTATCTGTGTTGCGATGCTCTAGTTTCGTACCCGTGATATCCCTTGCAGCCGTATATTGCCTTGGACACCTCCTATTACCTGTTGTTTGGTAGATAGTTGGACCTGCGCGTCGTAGTCGCTTGCTCAAGTGCTGTTGCGTGTCGACAAGTACCACAGTTGTTGGGGTATTGCCGCATGTTTATTGTTGGAGATGATCATAACTTTAATTACTGTTTAACAACTAAAATTGAAGTAAGTAAGCAGAGGCACATGTGGGCAATAGTTGTTATTTGGTTGTTAACCGTCCACTTGTGTCCCGTAGGACCCCGAGTACTTGATACATGTCCCTTGAATATTCGCGCTATCCACATCCGGGAGGATTATGGGACCCCCCTGAGCCAGAGCTTGATTCATTCTTATTTCTTGGGGCCACAAACTAGTTTGAGGTTTATTTACTATCCTGTACTTATGCCATGCTTTACTGCTTTATTACGATTGTGCGAGGAGCACCTGTACTGTTTAGGTAAGCGGAGTGTTTTCGCGGTATCGACAAGCCCAGTTTTGGGTTCCCAGTCGTTTACAACCACTGGCGCAAACCTTGAGTCTGTCTCGAAGTCAGCTAACTTCGTTGCGGGTAGCTTAATGGGGTGGCCCCCTGAAATATTTCTGAATCTGGTGATTGCTTTGTCGTGAAGGCCTCGTTGGGTTTTGATTTGGTTTTTCCGAGGTTGATCGAGTGTGTGTTGCTATTTGTGCACCCCTGCAGGGTAAAACTTTCTGAAAGCCGTGTCCGCGGTTATGGACGACTTGGAGCACAGTATCTCGATCATAGACAACTATAACTAAAGTAGTGCTATAAATTGGACTTTATAATGACTAGTAATCAGCTTCACTATAATGGAATGGCTAAATAAAACTGCCAACAATTGCTTGTTTGGGTTGTCGCTTGCTACCATCGTACCTGACTAGTAAATATTGCAACTATAACGGAATGGCTAAATAAAAGTACCAACAACTGCTGGGTTTTGGGATATCTCATGCTAATTGTATTTGACTAGTAAGTGTCGCAACTACAATGGAATGGTTAACTAAAATTGCCCACTGCTTATTATATCAGGATGATTATCTATACCTGACTAGTAATTGCTGCAACGATAACTGAATAAATAAAACTGCCAACGGTGTGAGTTCCTCGGTTGACTTCCTCGTTTGGTCTCGACGGGGAAACACCAGGATGGATATGTTTGGTGGTAGTATCAGGTTAGTTCCGAATAGGTCTTTCCTGCCCCTCTCTGATAGCCGCCGTTGTATCGAGTCTCTATAGGTTGTTTAGTGCATGCTGCCGCTACCGCTTCAGTCCACCATACCTATGTAGGCGAGGACCGCTGAATTCTAGCCTCGCCGTGTACTGGCCTCAGTACTGACGCTCCTCTTTTTCCTTTGCCCTTTGTCGGCACCCCTTTTGTTTAAGCAGGTTTTGAGATCGACGTCGTTAGCATGGTTACCCTTCCGGCTTGGCCTGGGCAGGGTTATGGACGCCATTGGTTATTCTTCAGGGCTCTTAGCCCCATTTGCATATCGTCCGTAGTCGGACGCTCTATCATTTTCAAGGTGATTTGGATCTTTGTATATTATATCTGTATTCTTGACTCATTGAGTCGGTGTTGTATATATATCTGTTCTGTGGGTCCCATCGAGGACTGTTGTGTAATGTTATTACTTCGTTTTCCACCCGCACGCAAGTGCCTGGTGGGCACCATTGAATCGTTTCTATGCGGGTTTGGCGGGAAGCGCTGAAACTTGCATAGGGCCGATTCTGAGGGTGTTACAGAGTGGTATCAGAGCTCAGCAGTTGCGATACCCCACAAGTCCAGCCTGTAGGATAACCTAGCTAACGTCCGAAGTAGAGTGTCAAAACTATTTTTGAAAAATCGGTTGGATTGTTCTGATTAGGTCTGATTTTACTCCTTGCCCTCTGCTGCTCTCCTATCACCTCTGCGTGTTTTGAATCCGCTCTCTTCCCTCTCTTCGAGTCCAGGATTTCTCGTGGTTGGGTTTTCGTCGTACCTTCAGGGTTTCGCTTCCTCTTTGGGTAACGATGCTTCTACATCTGGTCTTCATGCTATCCGAGGAATCCTTCGTCTGGTGGACTTCTCTTTGTTCCTTCTCGTGCCTTCCGGTGTTTTCCGACGCGACGACATCATCTGCAATCCGATCCAATGCAGAGTCTGCATCACTCCTTTGTTCTGCACCTCAATTGTCGAGATCTTCAGTCTAATTCCGAGAGTTGGTTGCACAATTCGCCTATTCGTGTGCAGAGTAATGGTTGGGTGCGCGATGGACTGATCACCATCCGACTACTCTTATCATTCGCTCTTGTACATCGAATCAGTGGATCCAGCAATTTTACTCCGTCCACGGAAGCTAGAGGTGGCTTTATTGGTTGATACCTCTACCTTCGCCTTTGTTTCCCGGAGTGTTCTCTCGACGATCACGGACAACGACCTCTTGTTAGTGGTGTCGCGAGGATCTACACGAAGCGCGAAGGATCAGATCGTCGGCCTTCTTTCCGGTACCATGAGGCGGATCTCGAGGGCGAGATCCATTGTTAGTGGTGTCGAATTGTGGCATCCCGCAAAACCACTACTAGAAAACCGCGTTGTTTTTGTGCATTGCATCGTCTTCATCGTGCATTTTGTAGGGGTTCGTAGCATGGAAAACAAAAAATTTCTATCGCATACAAACAAACAAGCCAAGATCTATCTACTAGATTGTAGCAACGAGTCGATGGAATAACTTACCCTCGAAGATTCCAAAGCGGTTAACGAGAGCAGATTCTCGTGGATGATGTAGTCGTACTCTTTCCGATCTCAAGATCACGTAGACGATCCTTCCGGCGCTGCGTTCCGGTAGCGCTCCCGCAGTCGGTCACACGTTCGGTACTCGACGAAGACCTTCCTCTCCCTTGTTCCAGCAGGCAGCGGAGGTTGTAGCACTCTCCTCGCAATTCCGGCAGCACAATGGCGTGGTACCGGAAGTAGAGGGGAGATCTCGCAGGGCTTCGCCTTAAGCCGGAGCGAGTATGGTGGAGTATGAGAGAGGCTTTAGTGGTCTAGGGATTAGACACACCAATTAGAAGGCTCTAAACCGCAGGCTAGGGCAATTAGAAGCTCTAAACCAAAACGGCTCTAAACCGGAGGCTGTGGCTAGGGTTTAGATTTAGAGGATAGGAACTTGTGTGTCTAGGAGGGGAGCCCTGCCCCTCCTTTTATAGGTGGAGGGAGGCGCGCCTGGGGAGGGGAGTCCCTCCCCAACTCGGCCTCAAGGAGGGCCGGCGGTGGGAGGAGGAACTCCTCCCCCAAGTCGGCTTCAAACTTCCTTCTCCTCTTTCCCACTTCCCAAAATAGCCGTTTGACTTTCAAACTAGCCGTTTGACTTTTCAAACTAGGATTTGATTAAATCCTCTATTTGGTACAGCAATGACACTTAGTACATGATGCAATCATACCAACTTGATATAACACATTCATGTACCCCTTCCCCCCGGAGTGCCGGACATTCCGGAACCTTCTAGAATGTTCCCGATGAAAACACCAGAATCATTCCCCAACTCCGAAACGGGACTTTCCTTATATGAATCTTATTCTCTGGACCATTCCGGATCTCCTCGTGATATCCCGGATCCCATCCGAGACTCCGAACAGCACTACTAGGAAAATGGTCGTTTGTGGCGCACCTGGCAGGCCCATCCGTGGCGCACCAGTAGTGCGCCACGGGCCTTGCGCTACGGCTATCTCTCAGCCGTGGCGCACTGCCCAGTGCGCCACGGTTGTGTAGAGATAGGCGTAGCGCACCAGCTAGTGCGCCACAGAAGTTTGGCATGGTGCGCTACCCCTTGTATCTTCTGTGGCGCACTACCCGGTGCGCCACTAAACATCCATGGTGCGCTTTAGGTGTAGTGCGCCACAGAAGGTAAAACATGTGCGCCACAGATGTATTTTTTGTTTTTTTTAATTTCCATGCCAGATTATATGCAATACAGATTATATACAATATTACAGCAGATATACACACACAGATACAAGATATACAATTATATATATATATATATACTCAATATGAAAAACAAGATTGAAACAAATACATATAGATAAGTCTCATACATGAATACATAGTCCAAGTTACATTGTTTTGATCATGTTACAAAGTAGTAGTTGGTGACATGCGAATACATGTGTCGATCGAACAAGTTAGAGCTCGGAAGCTCGCCTAGACATCTAAACTAGCTAGCTAGACACAAACGCGGGATAAATAACCAAAGAAGATAAGTATGATCACCGCCGCGACGAAGGTGTAGGTCTTCATCCGGTTCCTTGTCCTAACTCCCGCTAGATAGCGCGTGTATCTATCTTCCGCCTCCGCCATAGTGTTGTACCCTTTGTAGCTATTGCCGCTGAAACGGTGCACCTGTCTCCGGCAGTCTTCCCAATCATCGTAGACTCCGGGAACCCGTCCCTTGTACACGACGTACCACGTCATCTACAAGTTGACAATAATAACTAACCGGTGATTGAAAAAACATGTATAATTAAAGTCGCATATGAAGATACACTTATAGAAAGTACTCTTAAATCAAAAAGAGCAAACTCAAAAAGCATGCCTCATATATAACTAGCTAGGTCGTTGGACACAGGAATTGCTTATGACGGGACTGTTAGCCAAGTAGGATGCACAATTCCTGGACTTGTGCATATCACAAGGCTAACAATCCCGTCATAGCACATTCACATATATATTGTGCCACGACATTTCAATCATCGGCATATTCTCGAAAAAGACAAAAATAACTCGAAAAGCATGCCTCATATATAACTAGCTAGGTCGTTGGACACAGGAATTGCTTATGACGGGACTGCCAGCCAAGTAGGATGCACAATTCCTGGACTTGTGCATATCACAAGGCTAACAATCCCGTCATAGCACATTCACATATATATTGTGCCACGACATTTCAATCATCGGCATATTCTCGAAAAAGACAAAAATAACTCGAAAAGCATGCCTCATATATAACTAGCTAGGTCGTTGGACACAGGAATTGCTTATGACGGGACTGCTAGCCAAGTAGGATGCACAATTCCTGGACTTGTGCATATCACAAGGCTAACAATCCCGTCATAGCACATTCACATATATATTGTGCCACGACATTTCAATCATCGGCATATTCTCGAAAAAGACAAAAATAACTCACACTTGTCGTCCGAGAACCAAAGAGTAAGCAAAAAAACCAAAGAGTAAGCAAAAAAACCAAGCATTGATTGATATATAATAATAATAAGCAAAATAAGTAAGCGGTGATTCATAAACCTAATAAGATAAGTACACTTGTCGTCCACACACACACAAAGGTCATCTATAGTTTGCAACTACAACTAGGCCAACAACATCAAGCCTTCTGGCTCGGCTTAGGGAACGGGAGGACGCCCTGCCTCGTCATGAACTTCCTATAGTCACCCTGCATCTCTAGGCGATCTTCTATGTCACGGTTATTCGGGATATTTCCTCCGTAGAAGATCCCCCCCGAAGTCATGACATCACGAAAGATGATTGTCCCAAACTGCTGCTGGATGCGATACATCTCTTGTCTAATATCCGAATCATTGATCTTGGCCTTTGCTTCGGCCCACTGTTTGAGATGATCTGGCAGCGTAGAATTCTGCTGGTCAAGTAGGAACGCCCTCATGTGATGGAGTGCGTAGTAGGCTTCCTTCTTACTGTTTTCCGGCTGCTTCACGCAGGGGAACTCTGTTACGTGGTTGAAGACGTGCCTGCCGAACTTGACCTTCTTACGCACGAAGCTGGTGCCTTCCGTCGAGGCAAAGCCAGTGAGAGCATCATCCAGAACTTCCTTGATCTTGTCGTAGTTTTTCTTCTTTTCTAGACTCCCCGAGTCGAAATACGTGGCGTGGGAATGCTTCGGCGATAAGGAGATGAGCGTGCAGTGTTCATCTCTGCGCAAAAAATTCAAATGGAATGTGTTTAAAAAAGAATGATGATGATCTAATAAAGCCAATCGACGGTGGCGACTGAATAACGACTTACTCGGGAAAGTAAGGCACGAGAATGTATTCCTTTGTCTTGTTCGCCACGAGGATTCTTTTTAGGTACGAGGCCACGATACGTCGTTCGGCGGGGGAACCCAAGCAGCCGTCACGCATGTAGTAGGGGTCCACTATAGCGATGCCCGGTGTGTTCTCTCTAATGATCTGCGTGGCCAGGCTGAGAGAAAAGAGACGGACCATGGTATAGTGCAGCGGGTATAGGTGGAACATATTGAAGATGTCCTCGAACCGCAGGAAGAACAGATCCGCGGGGGCAGTGTCGACGAAGCCCAAGCCTGGTGGCACCTTAACCACGAATACCGGGTGCGAGGGATCTTTCTCCGATAGAAGGCGTCTCTCTATCGTCAGCACGCCGTCATGCACACTCTGCAGTTCCGAACTGGCGAGCTTCCGCAAATTCTTAGGTAGCATGGGCTCACCCGCCACATGAATCCTCCACATAATACCCTCGGGTCTTGGTGGCCCGTCCCGAAACCTGATCGGATTCGCAGTTGTTGACGCCACCGGCTGGCTCGAGCTGCTAGATTTTCTTTTCCTGCCCTTTTTTCCTTTTGGAGAGCGGGCAGGCACCGCAATCTGAGCACCGGCCGCCCTATGTAGTGTGTCAGGGCTTAGAATAAAGGGCCGGTTGGTTGTATCAGCTGGCTCTGTAAAGGCGCAAGCTGGAGGCGTCTCCTGAGAACCAAACAGACGCTTGGTGATAGTGGCTTTCTCTGTGGGGCCACCAGCTAGGTCTTCTTCGTTGCCAAACTGAGTGCTGAAGAAGTGATCATTCCAGTCTTCGAAGTCCTCGGCCGGATCCTGCGCCATGTGCATATCATCAACATGATCATCCGACCCACCGCGTGGAGGTGACGGCGAGGGCGGTAAGGGGGCCTTGCCACCGCTTGTCGCTGGCACGACAGGCGGTGCTGTTGTCTGTGGCGTGATGGCCCCCGCCGTCCCCAAACGGATCATGCTAGCACCGCGGCACCGCAAGTGTTGGTGACTCCCCCTGCCAACATGTACTCCGGCGCCGCGGTGATGGCAGGGGGAGTCACCAACACTTGCGGTGCCGCGGTGCTAGCGGGCGGAGTCACGAACACGTAGTTCGCCTGATTCGTCGGCGCCGCGTTGTTCGAGTGGCTGCTGACCATGCTTGGAATCGGGCACGGCCCTACTCGACCACCCGCACTCCAGTTCGCTATTGACTCCACCAAGGTAGGCAGGAAGGACGTAAGGGTGATTGCCAGGTTGTCTTGGACGATCTGCGGGATCCGCGCCACTTGTGCCTTAAGTTCTTGAACCTCTCTGTTTTCCTCCTCGCTCCTTCCCGACGGCGCCACATGCGTCCTCGGCGGTGGACCAAAATGATCCACCCAATTCTTACCCCCGAGGCCGGCCAGACGGCCAGCCGACGACGGCTTCTTCGTAACCGGCTCTATTTTCTTGGCCCGGTTCATCGCCCTGTTAAAAGGGTTATCCCACCGGGTGGCCGCCGTCGACCCCTGGGATGAGGAACCCTGGGATCCATGACTAGCAACAATTTCCTCCTCCTGCAGAAGAAGTAACAGTGAATCATTTAGATCATCGATTAGATTGCAATCGTGTTGATCACCGGTAATTAGATTATACTTACCACAATTTCCTCGAATTCCTTCACCGCAGGATCCGCGGTGAGTTGTTTGGTTTTTGGGTCCACATGGTAACGGGCCCTGATGAAGTTTCGAACCTGCCCGGGTTCGAATTTAGCAAAGGGGTTTTCTATCCCCTTGGATCTATACTCTTCGTCCTCCTTATTCCATTTGGCCTCCGCGGTTCTGTATCCACCAGATCCGAGATGGTGATGACCTATATTCATCGCCTGCAGCACCTTTCCCCGATTACTATTGGCCAGGGCTCTTTCGGATTCACACCTCTCCTTGAACTCCCGGAACTGATCTTCGGTGATCTGCGGGTCAATCTTCTGGATCTCCTCGAGACTTTTTCCTTCTTTATAGATCTTCTTCTTTATCCGGGCTCTCCAGCTGGCCAGGGCGGTGCTCATCTTTGTGAGGGCTGATTTGTTTACTTCGTTCCCATGATAATTTGTGTTCTGATACTTAGCGGGGAACTTGTATCTGGCGTGCAGCTTCTCGAAGAGGAGTGTGCGCAAGTGGCCATTATCTTTATGCCGGAGATTCTCGGTGTTGATCGAGATGGTTGTCCGGGTGATCGCCGCCACTTGCCCACCGTACCCTTTGCGACAAGGGCGGGCTCCAAAGGAACCCCTGATGGGCTCACTTCGGTAATTTCCTCCCTGACCGTGCCGACCGTGTTCGGGCGCCGGTCCTTCAGCTTCTTCTTCTTAGGAGGGTTGCTACCACTCCCTGTGCCCTCGCCGCCATCAGTGGTTTCATCGTCCGCCGTTCCTTCGGCTTCTTCCTCCGCGTCTTCCATCTCATCATCCTCGCTCTCCGAAGGATGGTATTCTTCATCGTCTTCTAGACGCTGGGCCGCCTCCCAGAATGTCAATTGTTTATTCGGAGGTCTGAGTTCTCCTTCAGCGCTGATGCGCTTAGAACATCCAGCCTCGTCGTTATCACACATCTTTGCACTAATAAAAAACAAATAATTGGTTAAATGCACGGAAAAATCCGGCATGACCTTTGCTAATTTTCTTAAACTAGGAGTGCCCGATTTCTGCCAAAACGGAAGTTAATCAACATTCCGGCAAAAATCGGGACTCGTTTCATACAAGAACCTGCATACACGACATAATAAAGTAGCTCCTGTATATCACATCAATCAAGAAATACTTCTGCAAATGCTGGACATTCTTGTGTCAGCACTAGCACATTCTTGTGTCTGAATTTAACTTTTGTAGGTACTGGTACTAGCACTAGCACTAGCAAAGTTTGTGTCTGAATTTAACTTCTGTAGGTACTGGTACTGGTACTGGTACTGGTACTAGCACTAGCACTAGGTACTGGTACTAGCACTAGCACTAGTCAGCACTAGCACTAGCACTAGCACTAGCACTGGTACTTGTACTAGCTATAGTTCCAGGAGTTCCAAGGCAAGGTCAAGGAGGAATAACCAGCAACTGCAGACACTAGGGTAGCAGGCAACAACAACACAAGGCAACAGCAACACAAGGTAAACCTCCAATCTTTTGATCCAACACTTGATCACATACATGTATATACAATAGTTGTTGGGAAATATCCTCAGTAATCATGCAGTAAATGGGGGCAGTAAATTAAAATAGCAGTAAATGGGGGCAGTACATGTATATACAATAGGATCTTTAAGAAAAGGGGCAGTAAATTAAAATAGCACTTGTTCAAACTTCAGCCTAGGTCTCAGACTGTGCATCACTGACCCAAGTTGATACTTTATAGTTTTTAAACTAGATACCAGCCATTACAAAAAATGGTCAGCCAATAGAAATGCTACAGGTGTCAGATCAGATTTCAGACTTTACATCTCAAACAAATAGTCTCTTGAAAAACAATTGTACACAGCCTAGGATTTTATTTATTATCGCACATCGCGAGTTTTCCATCTCATTAGAAGTATATGAATCTAATGTTTCTTGGCCTAACGAGCTATGAAATCTGATCATGCAACAGTTATTTTCAGTTTCCATGAGAATGATCATGCAACAGTTATTTTCCGGGCTTCACCAAACCACAATTAATGATGCAGGATTTTGACTTAAACCACAACAGTTATGCTTGACACTGGTACAATATTGCTGTTGTATAATCTATGCTATGTACTTGGCTCTAAAGCATATCCAGGAGCATTTGGTCTCCATTTTATTTTGCTCTACACAAAATGAACTAGCTAGCTGCTTGGTGCTGGCTAGTTGTATATGCCAGTTTCAAAACACTTGTAGAAACACCACCAAGTAGATAAATGGCAGAAGAGGGTCGAGTGAATATTTGCACACCTAGCTTGCATAGACCACTGAATATCACTGACAAAGGAAAACACCTAGCTATGTCAAAGGAAAATCACTGACAAAGGAAAACACCTAGCTTGCATAGACCACTGAATATCACTGAATATTTGCACACCTAGCTATGTCACTGACAAAGGAAAACAACCACTGAATATCAAATTCCCTGCTCATTCACATTCTGCCATCCAAAAATAGGGCGAAACAACTAAGCAAAACCCACTGCACTGCTTGCCACAGACCATCTGAACAAGAACTCCTCTAAACCCTAACCTCTAATCGTCTGAACCCTAACCTAATCCTCTGAACCCTAACCTCGAGCAGCAGCGGCGGTTACCTCTAAGATGGATTGGATGCAGAGAGAGGCGAGAGAGGGAGAGAGGGGAGGGGCGAGGCTCACCTCTAAGATGAGGACGACGGCGGTCTCCTCCACGGCCTCCTCCTCCTCGAGCCGCAGCGTCCTCCTCCTCCTCGAGCGACGGGCGCGCGGGATCCTCCTCCTCGAGCGCACGGCCTCCTCCTCGAGCGCACGGGCAAGGTGGCCTCCTCCTCCTCCTGGCGTGGCTGGGATGCGGCGGCGGTGGCGTCGTCAGAGATGCGGCGGTGGCGTCGATGGCGGTGGCGTCGATGCGGCGGTGGCGTCGTCAGAGATGGGGATGGGATATGCGGCTAAGGACACGATGGAGTTGTTGACTAGCTAGTCATACTCACTTGGGCGTAGCGCACCCTGGGCAAGTGCGCTACGAATAACCGTAGCGCACTTGCCCAGGGTGCGCTACGCCTAAGTGGGTACGACTACTTAGATAAGAGGGCTGCCACCCCCTTTGCTAACACTAGCACTGCCTTACCCCACTGGTTCCGCCCACTGGTCTATTCTAAACCTGTTAGCACCCAGGTTCGAATCCTGGTGCCCACATTTTTTATTTTTATTTTAAAAATACTTTTAAATATTCCAAAAAATGCCCAAAAGTGGTGATATATGCTACAAAAGTTTTGTTTTGTTTTTAAAATACTTTTATATATTCCAAAAATGCCCAAAAGTGATAATATATGTCATAAAAGTGGTACAAATTAAATATGCTTCAAATATGTCATAATAATTTGTCCATAAATATTACAATCTTTTTTGACCACGCGTTTTACAATATTTTTTGAGCTAGCGTTTTACAATATTTTTTGAGCTAGCGTTTTACAATCTTTTTTCCCTTCTTTGTCGCGGTTGAATAATTTAGCCCCGGCACTTTAATGTTTCTTCTTTCGAACGGGCTACCTTTTTGGGTAGGGTTGTCCTTTTTCTTCTTGTGATGTATGTTGCTGCATCGTAGTCGTCGTCATCTTCAATCTTTGGATCGCCGTACTGGTCGAAGTCTTGCTCATTGGCGACTCCATCCATTCCGATGATGTTCCTTTTTCCTCTCCTCACGACAACACGGCTAGGCTTTGTCGGGTCGGTAATGAAAAAACATTGGTCCACTTTGGTAGCCAGTACCCACGGTTCATTTTTCGCGGCCACGTTTGCACCGGCGGCCTTGGATTTGGCTGCTTCGGGTATAACCATGGTTGTGAAATACCGGTCTTCTCTTTCGACGTTCTTTGCCCATCTGACACGGAACATCGGCACCTTTTCTCCACAGTAGTCGAGCTCCCAGATCTCCTCGATTCTTCCGTAGAATCTTTCCTTCACGTTGTCATCGGTGTAGAATTCCGACGTTACGCCTGAGTTCTGATAATCACACTTGTTGTCCTTTTCCTCCGTGTAGAATGTGTAGCTGTTGATATCATACGCCTGATAGGTCACCAGGTTTTGCATCGGTCCCTGCGACAAGGTGAATATGATCTTTTCCGTGTCAGAAGAATGCGAGCGCGGGGGATTATCAAGGAGCGTCTGCCTAAACCAACGCGTGAAATCTGAGTTGTGCTCTTTGATTATTTCTCCCTGCGTCCTCTGTATGCCCCGGTCACTGTACTTCTTCTCGATTAACCTTTTGTGCTTTTGTACCCAAGGATCGACCAGTTCTAAATGCTGTAGCGCGACGAGGTTTGCTCGATCAAAGTCTGCGCGTCGAAAATCGAAGTCTGCATGCAGTATGCGACGACCCTCTCGGTGACCAGATCCGTCGAGCTTGCCAAGGTGTCTGTTGACGGGAAGACCGACAGGGTTCTCGATGTCTAGATAATTCGTGCAGAAAGAGATGCACTCTTCGGCCAGAAAGCCCTTGGCTATGCTTCCATCTGGACGGGACCTGTTGCGAACGTATCCTTTGATGTGTCCGTTCATCCTTTCGAACGCCATCATGCTGCGGAGAAACATCGGCCCGAGTTGTACGATGTCCTCCACGACATGGACCAGCAGATGCACCATAATGTCGAAGAATGCGGGTGGGAAGTAGACCTCAAGCTCACATAGTATCACCACGATCTCCTCCTGTAGCCTTCCGAGCTGATTCAAGCCAATCGACTTCCTAGAGATGACGTCGAAAAACTTGCATAGGCCAAATAACGTTTCACGGACGTGCTCGTCCATTATCCCTCTTAGTGCGACCGGAAGTACCTGCGTCATTAGCACGGCACAGTCGTGAGACTTCATGCCACTGAACCTCTGCTTCGCCTCGTCTAGGTATCTGCTTATCTTGCCCGCGTAGCCGTAAGGAAATTTGACTCCTAGAAGGCACTTGAAAAACTGTTTGATCTCATCCTGGCTTAGAGTGAAGCAAGAAGGAGGGCAGTAATATTCGTTCTTCTTGAACTTTTTACCCTTCCGACGACCTTGTGTCGTCTCCGACTCATGATCATCGTCATCTTCCTGATCATCAGGAGTAGTGCGTCCTCCGTGAAGCTCCTTCCGGATACCCAAGCATATCAGGTCGTGCCTTGCTTTCGGACCATCTTTCGTCCTATCTGGCATGTTGATTATGGTGGCGACCAGACTCTCGCACACGTTTTTCGTGATATGCATGATGTCGAGGCTATGAGGCGTGCGGAGAAACTTCCAGTATGGCAACTCCCAGAAAACAGACCTTGTTTTCCATACCTTCATCAGCGGCTTGTCTTGTTGCTGCCTCTTTCGCTTCTTTCCAGGCTTAGGACAATCTTTCCAGTTTTTCAGCAACTCTTCCACTTCTTCGCTGCTCCTACGCTCTGGGATTCCTCGGGTCTCTGATTTGCCATCGAACAGGTCTCCACGTTTTCTCCATGGATCATTCTTGTCGAGCCACCTCCGGTGCGCCATGAACACGGTTTTCGATGACCCTGGATCTTTCTCTAGTTGGAGATAGCTTGTGTTATCCATGCACCTAACGCATGCGTGGAATCCTTGGATAACCTGCCCCGAGATATACCCGCAACCTGGATAGTCTTGCACCGTAGTGACCAACGCGGCTCTCATAGTGAAATAATCTTGTGCGACGGCGTCGTAAGTATTGGCTCCAGATTCCCATAACGTGGCTAGCTCCTCTTTCAACAGCCCGAGATACAGATTGATGTCGGTACCAGGTTGTTTCGGCCCTTGAATTAGCATACTCATTTGTATGTACTTCTTCTTCATGCACAACCATGGAGGGAGGTTGTACATCCATACAAACACAGGCCAAGTGCTGTGCGTGCTGCTCTGGCTACCGAACGGATTGAGTCCATCGGTGCTCGCACCAAGCCTGATGTTCCTCGAATCTCCACCGAATTCTGGGAATTCGAGGTCCAATGCTTTCCACTGGCTAGCATCTGAAGGGTGCGTCAGCAGCTCATCCTTTTCGGGGTCATCATCATCTCCTGGCTTCTTCCTTTCCGCATGCCATCGCATGAGCTTCGCTTCCTTAGGGTCCGCGAAATAGCGCTGTAGACGAGGGGTGATAGGAAAGTACCATACCACTTTTCGAGGTGCTTTCTTCCCTTTCTTGTATCGACTCACGCCGCACACCGGACATGTGGTTTTCTCCGCGTCCTCGCCCCGATAAATGATGCAATCGTTGATGCATACGTGATATCTAACGTGCGGTAGATCGAGAGGACAGACGATTTTCTTGGCATCCTCGATACTAGTTGGACATGTGTTCCCCTCCGGGAGACGATCGTGCCAGAATGCCATCATATCGTCGAAGCTTGCGTCGCTCAATTTGTGCTTTGCCTTCATCTCCATAGCCTTGAGCGTTACATTCAACCGGGTATCATCGGGCCTGCATCCTTCATACAATGGAGTAACCGCGTCTTTCTCAAGTTGCGCAAGCTTGGCTTTCTCTCTAGCGGCAGCCCTGGCGTTACTCGTCTGCTTGAGAAGCAGCTCTTGCACATAAGGGTCCCGCACCCAGCCTGACGTTGTTCCATCGTCGTCTGCTCCTCCGGCATCTAGATCATCATCATCCCGGTCTGCTTCCGTACCTTCACCATCTCCAGGAGCCTCTTCATCATCTCGCCCGTTCTCGCCGTGATGATGATCACCGTCTCCATCATCTACGCCATCGCTTATCCAACGAGTGTATCCATCCATGAAACCATGGCGGAGCAGGTGCGCCTGCAGATTCCCGGAATCTGGGTCGATCACCCAGTTGAGTTTGCATCTTCTGCACGGACATCTTATATCTGTCTTGTTATTTCGTATCATGTCAGCCGTCGCACATTTCAAAAATCTAGCCACAATGCCTTCGCTCATTATGCGGACCATTTTTGCCTGCACGATGTACACGGTACAATTTTGAAGTCTATTAGAACCACATAATGAATGCATGCATGCAATGGTCGATAGAAAATTTCGGCATGACCTATCCTAAAATTAGGACCTTTGCGAAATGCCAAAGTCTTGCCAAAATGGAAATGAATCAACATTTTGGCAAAACAAATGGCAACTTGTTCACATACAAACACAAGAGAGAGAGAGACCGATCCATACACACATGAACATATCATTATCCTCTCCATACAAACATGCATGAGCATCATATATATCGATACTCTCCATATACACACACATATGACCATCGATCCTCTCCACACATACACACATCATGAGCATCGATCATCTACATACATATGAGCACATGCATCATCCATATACACATGAACACATCCTTACATGGACAACTTACCGAGATGAGAGACCGATTGCGAGAAAGATGGAAAGGAGAGGTGCGCGCGTCGACCGAAGACGGATAGATGAGAGACCGGAGACCTCCTCTATTACTTATGTAACATCCAAAGCAAGTTTTACATGCTAAAAATGGTGAATGTGTGGAGAAATTGAGGTGGGAAGGAGAAGATCCCGACTAGATCTAAGGAGGAAGAAGAAGGGGAAAGTGAAGTGTGGGGTGGTGGATGTGGTCACACATGTGCACATAAAGTGCTGCCCTAAAGAAATCGACACATCCGTGGCGCACACGGCCCTAGTGCGCCACAGGGAGTACAAACATCTGTGGCGCACCATTCCATGTGCGCCACGGATGATCCTACTCCGTGTGGCGCACTAGGCCGAGTGCGCCACAGAAGTTGGTGGCCGTTTCAGAGCAAAGGTGGGCATGCGCTTAGTTGTAGCGCACTATGCACACGTGCGCCACAGATGACCCTAACAACCGTGGCGCACATGGCTGTAGTGCGCTACAGAAGTTTGGCGTGTGGCCAACAGGGCCCTGGCCCACACACATCTGTGGCGCACTATGGTCATGTGCGCCACGGTTGTTCTAGTTATTAGTAGGGCACTGTCCACAGGTGAGCCACGCCTGTTTTAGCCGTGGGGCACTTCAACCATGTGAGCCACGGATGTGCTGATTACCTATAGCCGTTTTCCTAGTAGTGGCATTCGGTCTCTTTCTCATAATACCATAACTACTCAAACAACGTCGAATCCTTAAGTGTGTCTCCCTACGGTTCGTGAATTATGCGGACATGCTCGAGACACTTCTCCGAACAATAACGAATAGAGGAATCTGGAAATTCATATGGCTCCCACATATTTCTACGATTACTTTGCGATCGAATGAACCACTTACATACGATACCAATTTCCCTTTGTCTCACGATAGTTTACTTATCCGAGGTTATGATCGTCGGTACCTCTGCATACCTAGTTCAACCTCGTTACCGATAAGAACTCTTTTCTCGTTCCCGTGATATGTGATCCCTTGTGAGCCAGTCACATGCTTGCAAGCTAATTGGATGACATTCCATCGAGAGGGCCCAGAGTATATCTATCCGTCATATGGATGGACAAATCCCACTCTTGATCCATGTGTTTCAACCAATACTTTCCGAACACTCAATGCCACCTTTATAGCCACCCAGTTACGGTGTGGTGTTTGATGTCATCAAAGCATCCATCCGGTAAAGGTGATATGCATGATCTCATGGTCGAAGGAATTAGGTTACTATGTATCAGAAAGCATATAGCAATTGAACTAATGAAATGACTTGATCTTTATGCTACGCTTATCTATAGGAGTATGTCCATCACATCATTCTCCTAATGATATGATCCTGTTGTTAATAACATCTCTATGTTCATGATCAGGAAACCATGATCATATATTAACCAACAAGCTAGTTTAACAAGAGGCTTTACTAGGGACTCTTATTTTAGTTTACAAATCACACAAGTATTAATGTTTCCTGTTAATACAATTATAGCATGGTATGTAAACATTTATCATAAGTGTGAAGATATGATAATAACCACTTTATTATTGCCTCTTGGGCATATCTCCAACAGTCTCCCACTTGCACTAGAGTCAATAATCTAGTTTCAAACCTTTGTGTATTCAACACCTATGGCTTTCCGGTGTTGTAAGTACACGTTCGCTAGTGGTCAACTGATCTCCGGATCTGACACTTCCAGGTCCGTGTGTAATTGCATGTATTTGCGTCTCTACGCATCACTCATTCTCTAATGAGATGGCTTTGTATAAATTTGGTCCTTTGGTGAGACCTTTAGTTCTTTGGGGTTAAAACATGTTGATAATATTGTCGTACAATATATCTTCATAGTATTATCCCGCTATGAACTACACCTAGTTTGATAACAAACTACTTGACCCAAATGCCCTCTTTAGCTGCTATAATAGCAGTCATATACTTAGCCTTTTGTTGTAGTATCTGTCACAATATCTTAACTTTGGAACTCATCCAAATCCATTATGGAACTTACTTTCCATTATATTGTGCCACCCTTAGTTTAGATTGAGATAAACTTGATTTGCACTTTGTGACAAAACTAGTATCAATGTAGTACTGTTACAATGAACTAACCATATATTTGTCACTTCTACAAACAATATATTCTTAGTTCTTCCAAAAGATCATAAGAATATCCTTACTATTGTCCAATGATCATCTTATGAATCATTCTGGTATATGCTTACAACATTTAGAGCATAGGACATATCTGGATTTGTACATATCACAGTATGATTGATATAAATACTCTTTGTGATCAAGTATCAATCTATACTTGAATCTTTTTTCACTTACCAAATGTCAATACATTTGAATATATCATCAATATTGAACTCATTCAATCCTTTCTGTGCGATAAGAAACTTTCTTGTAGTTTCTATATTGAACTCATTCAATATCTCGTCCATGTACTTCTGGCACAACCATATTAGCGTCTATTGATGCCAAATATTTGGGTTTTGCCTAAGTCTTTCATCGGGATGAAATTCTTAATATGTGTTAATAAAAGATACATTATTTCCAATCAACAATATGTCTTCCACATAATGTATTAGAAACATGTCTTAGCGCTCCCACTTAATTTCTTGCAAATGCAAGCATCTTCATTGTCTCTGATGAAATTAAACTCTTTTAACAGTTTCATCATAGTGAAGATTCCAACTCCGCGATGCTTACTTCAACCATTGAAGTTTGCATATGCTTTTAGCATCATTTGAATTGACAAAACCCTATGGACCGTGTTTCGCACATGTCCTAGGTAACAATTCTATTAGAAGAACTTGTTTTGTTTATTCAACTACCACATAACAAATTTATATGTAGTGGTTACTACATTAATCCGTCTAGACTAAATATCGCTATGAAAGATTAGATCTTGTCATAGTCAACCTTTGAACATTGTTGTGAACTCTTTCCCAACATGTCGATTATTTCATAGATGTAAAACATCCATGTCTATTTCTTTATAGATCCAAACACAACTGTAAGGTCTTACACCTTTCTCGAGGGTCCTTTAAATTCAAAACTTGATTTCTCGTGTATGGAACTATCACGGATTTTATGGCTTCAAGCCATTTGACGGAGTCAGGGCCCATCATCGCTTCTTTGCATGTAGTCGGTTCATTATTCTCAAATAATGATTCAACCCTCAAATCTTGGTATTTGATTGTTCATCCGGCCTACTTGTTTCAATAGGAACTTAGATCTCCGTGACCACAACCTTTGAGGCACGTGAGCCATGAGCATTGTTGCTGCCTCCGGAACACTTTTCGGCGCTGCGCAACTTTGCACATATAGATAAGGTTCTTTTAACCTTATCAAAGTTCTTTTGTCCTCCCACTTAACTTTTCACGAAAAATTCCTTCTCAAAGAAACTTGACGTTCTAAGCGACAAACACTTTTTTTTTCTCCGGTGTTATGGAGGATTACTTAACAGTTATTCAAAATAACATACAAAGACAGATTCATCCGACTTCGGTTGCAAACATCTCTCTTATGCATAGCATACCAATGTTTAAGAAAGGACAACTTGGGTTTTATCCCAAACCATAAATTTATATGGTGTCATTTCAACGGATTATGATGGAGCTCTTTTCAGTGGAAAAACGGTAATCTCTAAAGCTTTTAATCTTTAAAATACAATGGCAGTTTTATGAATTACACCTTCGATCTTACCATGTCAAACAAGGTTTAATTACATATCTCGAACGCTCCATACTCTTATGGTGTTTCGGGAAAATGCAAATCCACGGAACGATTCCTTAAATCTTAGGTATTATGCTAAACTCTGTAACTCAAATATCTTCCTTCATGATCTTATCATAAACTATTTATATTCTTGTTACAATTATTTTTCACTTCATCTTGAAAATCTTTGAACTTTTCAAATATTTCACACTTCATCCTTATTAAGTAAATATTCATATATTCACTCAAATTTTCGGAGAAAGCATATGAAGTTGAAATCCATCACTCTTGACTACACATAATGGATTTCGTACAACAATATGTACAAGTTCCAATAAGCTAGTCATTCGTTCCCTTTTGGTCTACGAACGAAATTTTAATTATCTCTAGGAAAGTTTCACAAGCGTCATGTGATCAAAAATCAAAAGACTCCAAAATTCCATCCACATGGAGTTTCTTCATGTTTTCTTTCCAATATAATTTAAACGGCGATGTCACTTCCTAAGTGATCTTTCAATCAATTTGTCTTTCGACATTTTTAGCACTAGTTTTATGGATGTGATTTCTCCAACGAGATTTGTGAATCATGCATCTTTTATGGATTACGGCAATTATTAGAACAACTCTTTTGTTCTCATAATACCTGATAAAACAAATCTTGAAGGCAAGCTTTGATGTTTAACGAGCAACACAATAACCCTTTATTTGTTCTCGATGAACATCATCACATATTCTTTTGCTAGTTACTTAGGCCATTGTAGTTCATGAATTGTGTTGTTTCGTATGACGATTCACACCAACAAATTCAGTATCAAATACTTAAGAACCACATTGTTTAATAAGCAAAGAATATAGCCATAGCATGTATATCATCTATATACTTAAACTGAACAATTCTAGTCTTTTCTTTTCTGCCATATATTTATGAGATTCTCTTTCAGTATTTCCTTTTCTGTTTGAAAGAATCTATCAACATCAATAGTGGAGTCATACATATGACACATAATCCAAAGCGTGTATAATTAAATACCAATGTCTTTGGACTTGCACTTTGAAGTAGATCACCATCATCAAATGTTTGGTGTTCTTTCAAATTCCTTTCTTTAGTAATCTCTTGGTGTAGTAAATATTTTACCTACATCAAATATTCACCCTTATTATGGAATTATCCATGATCAAGCTACTTTTAGCTTATAAAGATGAATCGTGAGTATAATGTTGCTATCCAAAACCTTTTGGTGGATTAGGACAACTAGTGTCTCCAACCCTTCGCAAATTCTCATCAAATATGAGAACATGACTTTTGCCATATTATACTCTGTCATGTTGCAACCAAAACTTTGTTTCAGATATCACAATATCTTCCACACATCATGGTTTCTGAAACAACTCTTTCAGATCCTAGATAACCTTGATATTAAGACAATCCTTTGAATATCAAGAATCATGGAGACAAACATGATACTCATACACTAACTCTTGGAATTGTCACTCTAGATTTAATACCAATTATTAAACTTCATGGAGTAACCGGAACTTACTGAAAGTTTGCAATAGGACTTTTAAACTTTAGATTAACACTTCAAAACAATATGATACCAGTTCGTAAAGTAACTGTAGCATCCCAGCTGTCTAACATCTGTAATGCTACTTGTTATAATAATAAAAAGGGCCACTTCCAACATATAATTGCTGCATCATTATCATATCATGCTCATGTCATCATGCCACCTTGCATTTGAGCATCATACAAAACCCTTTTCTTGTTTGGTTCTTATCCCATGTGCATTATTAATTGTAATTGCCTCTTGATATTGTATTTGGCTCTGGATATATTGTTAAATGCCCAAGTTGAGTTGGGGGCATATCTCTTCTAAACTCCACCACCTTTCTTTCACCACCTTATATTCCACCATCCAATTAATATGAGCTTGGCATTTTAATTTGGGTTATCTCTAGCTCATGTTGGTTGGTTGGATTCCACCCATAATCTTTTGCTTGGCCTTTGCCCACCTTTTGGGAATGCAAGGATTAATGCCACATGAAATAATGTTGTTTTCACAATATAACCACATGGCAAATAATGTTGCATGGGCCATGCAAGTGCCACCTTTTTCTTGGCGTTAGAAATGTTTTAGCTTTGTTTGCATGGATCACCTCTCCTTTGTTTAAATCTTGTGTTGGCTTGTAGTATTCTTCACCATATCAGCTAAACCTCTATCCCCATCTCCATGCACACACATGTGATCATGTGTGAGCATAAGGACAACCCCATCACCACATCTCTCTCCCTTTTTCCTTGTTTTGTTTTTGTGTGATCTTGTCCAAGCATGCACGATCAAGCAAGTACCACCTCCCTCTATCTACCCCCCCCTCTTAGCTAAACCCTAAAACCTACCCCATGCCACCTCCCCATCCTACCTAAACAAAACCCTAATCTACATCTCCCCTAAACAAAACCCTAAGTACCTCTTTTCTCCCTTCTAGTTTCCTAGCATGATCACACCAAACCCTGCCCCAGCTCGCCTCCCCCTCTCTCTACCTGCTGGACCCACCTAGCTACCCCCCAACCAGCCCTAAGGCAAATCCTGGCCCGAGCCAGCCCCTAACCAGCTAGCTCGAGTACCTCCCTTCCCTCTCTGTTCTCTCTGCCTAGAAGCCCCACCGAGCTGCCTTTTCCCCTTGGCCTCGCCCTGGACCCACCTGGAAGCCCCCCTGCCTGCCTAGCCGTACCAGACACGTGAAGGGGTGGAGAAAAGGTGGCCGAGGCCATCCTTATCGCCAGCTCCCCCACACGGCGGTCACGGCACCCCCTTTTCCCCCTCTGGTTTTATCTACCCCTCCCTCGACCTACCCTGCCCCCAGATCCAACCCTTAGTCCTCCTACCTCCCCTCTCCCCTCACCTCGCCACCGTCTACCTCCGAACGCCGGCCGCCGTCGGGTCCCGCTCGTCGTTATCGATCCAGGAGGCGCAGGCGGGAGAGAGTGTGTCGGCGTGGACGCGTGGAACCTCTGCGACGCCCCTGGACCCAGACGCGAGGAGGAACAGCCCCCAGAAGCCTGGACCCCGACGTGACCCGACGAACCCTAACTTCGCCAGCGTGTCTGCATCCTCGTCGATCGCCTGCACCCCAAGCCTCGCCACCGCCACCAACACCACCGCGGTAAGCCCCTGACCCCCCTAGACATGCTCTGGCCCCGCCTCGTTTCCTGCCGACGGCGATCGTTTCGCCGAGCACACCGCGTGCACCGGCGAGCGTGCACCTGCCAGACCGTATCTGCGCGCGGGAACCTTTTCTAGCCGCCTCCCTCCTTCCTGTCAACAAACCCCAGCCCAGCCTAGTGGTTGCCGCCCCCGCGGGCGCGTCCGCGGTCGTGGGATCGAGCCCGGCGCGCCCCTGTTTTTCCTCTGTCGCGCAGTGTACGTTTTTCAGTTCGTCAGGCGACAGAGAAGATCCACAGTAGAGTATGCTTTTTGCAGATAACCCCCTAGCTCCCTTTTTCCCTCAACCCGCGCTCCCCTACACCCCACCTGTCAGTGTCGCTGCTGTTTTGCAAAAAGGATCCTGGCAAACCTGTTAATCAACCCGCGGTCCTCCTTCCTCCCAGCCACTGGCGTATGGGTCCAGATGAGCCTGGCCCCACATGTCTGCGACTAGGGCTAGGCTGGCCTGAGTGTTTAACGTTTTTCAGGTTCTGTTTAAATTCAAAACTAACTAAATTTAATTCAAATTCAAATCTCAATTCAGATTTAAATAACTTTTCATGTATAAAACCAAATAATGCAAATGTTATATGTTTCTGAACCAGAAAAATGAGAGGATTCCAAATATGCCATTCAATTTGCCTTTTGTACATTTAAAATTCCAAGTTCAATTAAATTACACCAATTGCCACTAGAACTTGAATAATTAATAACGATTGTTTTATATTTCCAAATTTAGCAAATGATATGTCTAAAATGATCAGCTCGACGAGACCTTTCTGTTTATGCTATCCATAACTTTAATTGCAGCATGCATCATATAAATATATAGTGTACAGCAACTGTTATGGCAACAAATGTGATTCCAAAACCCCATTAAAATGTTATTACTTGTCTTCCACACCTCACCATGCCATGATACCTTATTGCCATGTAAATTGTGCATCATTCATCATGGCATGATTGTTTGCTTGACGCATCTTATTCATATGCTTGTGCTCTATATTCATGTTGGCCTTGTTTGTTTGGTTTTTCTCGGATAGACACTGAGCAGGGGTTATATCAAGAGAACCAGGAGCACTACCCAGATCCGTCCCTCGCTTCAACTGAGTTATCAGGCAAGCACTTCCTCATGCTTGCATACATACAGTACCTATTGCCTCTATCTTATTCTTGCATCATTGAGTCGCGATTGCATTAAATGGAATCCCAAGTATGCATAGCCTTTACTTTAAACCCCACCAAGCTTGTTCCTCCATCCCATGAGCCATTACTACAGGAGTTGCTTGAGCCATGCGAGTCGTAGAACGGCATGTGTAGGGTACGTGAGAGTCTGTTGGATCACGAGGTACCTAAACAACTTAACCTGAGTAGTAATGGGATAACTAATGAAAGTGGCACCGGTGAGCAACATCTGCTATTTGGTTTTTCCTGCTCACTTGTGTCCCGTAAGACCCCGAGTACTTGATTCCTGTTCCTTGATTTATCGCGCTATCCACATCCGGGAGGTATATGGGACCCCCCTGGGCTAGAGCTTGATTCCGTCTTATTTCTTGGGGCCACAAACTAGTTTGAGGTTTTATTTAATATCCTGTACTTATGCCATGTTTACTGCTTTCATTAATTTGTGCGACATATAGCACCTGTACTGTTTAGGATCGGGACACGTTTTCGCGGTGTCGACAAGCCCAGTTTTGGTTTCCCAGTCGCTCACAGCCGTCCACCCAAACCTTGAGGCCGTCTCGAAGTCAGCTAACTTCATTGCGGATCTACTTTAAGGGGTGGCCCCCTGAAATATTTCTGAATCCTGTGATTGTTCAGTCGTGAAAGCCTCGTTGGGTTTTGATTTGGTTTTTCCGAGGTTGATCGAGCGTGTGTTGCTATTGGTGCACCCCGCCGGGTAAAACTTTCTGAAAGCCGTGTCCGCGGATATGGACGACTTGGAGCACAGTTTCTCGATCATAGACAAGCATAACTAAAGTACCGCTTTAATCTGACTAAGTAATTTGACTAGTAAATAGTGCAACACTCATGGAATGGTTAATAAAATTGCCAACGGATGGGGGGTTGTTCGTCCGCTTCCTCGTTGGTAAGCGAGGAGGAGGATGGATCGGATGAGATTACCGTTACAACTGTTGTTCTCAAATTCACGGACATCCGTCTATCATTGGTTAGGCGGATGGTTAGCGTTATCTGTAGAACTGCTAGGGTTTATCTTTCGCTGCAATTGCGTCACCCCAGGTTGTGTCCCCTTTAGAGGCATTAAGACTTGCTGAGTACCCTTAGGGTCTCACACGATAAATTATTGGTTCAGATGGACAGGTACCCCCGCAGGACGGATACTGGGTGGAAGAAGCTGATGATGTGGGCAACGATCGTTCGGTGTAGAGATTCCGGGATCGGGGATCCGTGAGACCTGTAGTTGGGATGTGCTTATTTCTATGGCATCTTATGCCGATTTGCTTCTTATCCGTACTCGGATTTTGTTTGCCGTTTCCGCATGATACTCTGATGTGTGTTGTATGAGGAAGTATCCTAAAATATAGATCTATCTAGGTCATTTGAATCTTGCCGTATGGCGTTGCTATATTTCCTTTCTTTCTAGATGGTATGGCTCTGATGTACTCTTGTATGGTGGCTTGCGTACATACCCACTTGTGTACGTAGTTGATCCCTTCGCCTGCCGATTACGCCGCCCGTACAGGTCCCGTTGAGAGGGTAGTGGTTGGGACGTCCGAAAGGACTACCAGTGAGTGGCTTTTGGGGCCCCACCGTACTATTTCAACCACTACCACTCATCCAGGCTTGTATCCAGGAGCGTAATTCACCGAGGTAGTTACAGTAACTAACCAGAATTCTATAGTTCTATCATCTCAATTATAACTAAGCGCAAGGTGGTAAACGGATGACAATGACTACAACAACTATGCAAATTCACTTTGATTTAGTTTATGATAAATTTAGTTCTAATTAAATTAATCTAGGTGAACTCCCACTCAAAACAATATCCCTCACATTGTTTTAGTGATCACACGAACCAAATCCACCACATCAAAACCGATCATTACGAGATTTGATGTAGCTTCAATGGCGAACAATCAACATGTTCATCATATCTACTATATGACTCATGCTTTACCTTTCGGTGATCCGTGTTCCGAGACCATGTCTGTACATGCTAGGCTCGTTGTAACACCCTCAGAATCGGACCTATGCAAGTTTGAGCAAAATTCGCCAAACCCGCATAGAAACGATTCAAAGGTGCCCACCAGGCACTTTCGTGCGGGTGGAAAACGAAGTAATAACATTACACAACAGTCCTCGATGGGACCCACAGAACAGATATATAAAACAGCGACTCAAAGAGTCAAGAATACAGATATATTATACAAAGATCCAAATCACCTTGAAAATGATAGAGCGTCCGACTACGGACAAGATGCAAATGGGGCTAAGAGCCCTGAAGAATAACCAATGGCGTCCATAACCCTGCCCAGGCCAAGCCGGAAGGGTAACCCTGCTAACGACGTCGATCTCAAACCTGCTTAAACAAAAGGGGTGCCGACAAAGGGCAAAGGAAAAAGAAGGAGCGTCAGTACTGAGGCCAGTACACGGCGAGGCTAGAATTCGGCGGTCCTCGCCTACATAGGTATGGTGGACTGAGGCGGCAGCGGCAGCATGCACTAAACAACCTATAGAGACTCGATACACTGGCGTCAAACAGAGAGGGGTAAGAAGGACCTATTCGGAACCAACCTGATACTACCACCAATCAAACCCATCCTGGCGTTTTCCCCTCGAGACCAAACGAGGAAATCAACCGAGGAACTCACACAGTTGGCAGTTTTATTTATTTCGGTTATCGTTGCAGTAATTACTAATCAACTATTGATAGTCATCCTGATAAGTAAGCAGTGGGCAATTTTAGTTAATCATTCCGTTATAGTTGCAACACTTACTACTCAGATTCAGATAGCATGAGATAACCCTTAAACCCAGCAGTTGTTGGTACTTTTATTCAGCCAATTCGTTGTAGTTGCAATACTTACTAGTCAGGTACAATGGTCGCAAGCGACAATCCAATCGAGCAATTGTGGGCAGTATTAATTAGCCATTCCATTATAGTGAAGCTGATTACTAGTCATTATAAAGTCAAATTT
The DNA here is from genome assembly GCA_910589765.1 of Avena atlantica. NCBI lineage: Eukaryota > Viridiplantae > Streptophyta > Magnoliopsida > Poales > Poaceae > Avena > Avena atlantica. The sequence goes on from CAJUWN010002077.1 coordinate 42,610, forward strand.
ACAGCAATAAACTTTAGTTATGCTTGTCTATGATCGAGATACTGTGCTCCAAGTCGTCCATATCCGCGGACACGGCTTTCAGAAAGTTTTACCCGGCCGGGGTGCACCAATAGCAACACACGCTCGATCAACCTCGGAAAAACCAAATCAAAACCCAACGAGGCTTTCACGACTGAACAATCACAGGATTCAGAAATATTTCAGGGGGCCACCCCTTAAGTAGAACCCGCAACGAAGCCGGCCGGCTCCGAGACGGGCTTAAGGTTGTGGGGACGGCTGTGAACGACTGGGAACCCGAAAGTGTGGCTGGGCTTGTCGACACCGCGGAATCGTGCCACTATCCTAAACAGTACAGTGTGCTCCTCGCACAAATGTAAATACAGAAAATAGCATGGCATAAGTACAGGATCGTAAATAAAACCTCAAACTAGTTTGTGGCCCCAAGAAATAAGACTGAATCAAGCTCTGGCTCAGGGGGGTCCCATATACCTCCCGGATGTGGATAGCGCGATAAATCAAGGAACAGGTATCAAGTACTCGGGGTCTTACGGGACACAAGTGGGCGTTCGGAAACCAAATATTTTCTATCACCCACCGATGCCTCTGCTTATTTCAATTTTAGTTGTTAAACAGCAATTAAAGTAACAATAAGTAAAACTAGAATCATCTCCACCATAAACATGCGGCAATACATCAACAACTGTGGCACTTGACGACACGCAACAGCACTTGAGCAAGCGACTACGACGCGCAAGTCCAACTATCTACCAAACAACAAGTAATAGGATGTGTCCAAGGCAATATAGGGCTGCAGGGAATATCACAGGTACGGAAACTAAAGCATCGCAACACAGATAGCAATAGATCAACAGGAGGGAATAAAGACTATAAAAGTAAGATAGGTAGAAAGGGGGAGATGCTCGCCTGAAAACATTGTCGAAGGGTTCAACCGAAGATCGGGGCGAAGCTCACATCAACTCGACGGCCTTATCCGCGAAGAACCAAAACACTAGAGGAAACACCGGATGCACTACTTAATACAACGGCAGAAGATCGGCATGATGCATGTATGATGTATGGCATGGTAAAGGTGCGGTGCAATTAGGTCAATATTAAGCGGAACCGGGGTCCCGACAATTAATTAGGTGGTTCAAGTTGTTTAAAACCCCCGCAATTTTAATGTTGTTTAACATGGTAGAAGATAGCACCGGGTTCGCTACACAAGTTTAAATGAGGCCGATATAAAGCTAGATTTGCCCGCATATGGGCCCCATATTTAATTATTAGGTGAATCGGCATAAGGCCCCCAAACCAATGATATGCATGCGAGGTGACAATTTAATATGCGACAAGTTGTTATTATATGATAAAATAGGGTTCTCGGATAAGAGGTTCACACATAGGGTTCTCGACGATCTCGGGGTCCCGGGGTTCGGGGTTCGGTCTCGGGGTCCAGGGTTCGACGGATCGGCGAGAACGTTCTCGGTCTCCGGGGTTAGGGTCTTCGGATCGGGGTAGATCTTATCGCATTCGCGGTCTTTGGGTCATGGCGACGGTCTTGGCGTCCTTGATGGAGAACTCAGGGTTCCGGTTCGCGGTTTCTCGTCGACGGTCTCGTGGGGCCATCTTAGTTGCCGGTGTCGAGCTCGGTTGCCGTTGATGATCTTGGGGTTTCAGCGGAACGGTCTTCGGGGTACTTGGCGTTCTATGAAGCAGAGCTCCGGACCTTCGGCTTCGGGGGGAAGTTCTCGGCGCTCTCGATGAAGACCTTGGCGAGGTGAACTTGGGGGTTCCGTTTAACGACCTTGGCGTCCTTGTCGGAGATCTTGGCTCCTAGCCTCAGCACCTCTAGAGGACTTGGGTCGGCGTTGGGTTGGCTTGTCCTCGAGATCTTGTCGCACGGTCTCTGCCTAGCTCGAACAACTGCAGATGGAACAGCAGGCGCCCAAGATGGGGAGGGTCTCGCGGGTGGCCGGCCGGCTCGCGAGGAGAGGGGGCCACGTCGCGGCTCGGGGACACGCACGGGAACAGCGGCTCCTGAAGACGGGGACGACGGGGCTCCAGCGGGGCTGTGGAGGTCCTGGGGCGAGCTGGGGCGCGGAGGCGGACCCGCGGGCGACGGCGGCTCGGGGGCGAGCTGGGGGGTCCGCCGGAGCGGGGTCGGCGACGAGGTCTGAGGGGCGGCGCGGTGGAGGTTGGTGGCGACGGGCGGGCGCTGCGGAGGCGGGGCGATGGGCGAGCCGCGCGGCGCCATGGCCGGAGGTGGGTGGCGCCGGCGACGAGCTCGGGGGCGGGGCGGAGGCTCGCTGGCGGGAGACACGCGGGAGCCTGAGGGGCCGGCGGCGGCGGAACCGTCGGTTGGGGAAGGCCGGCGACGGGGACGCAGCGGCCTCGGGCCGGAGGGGGGCCGCGCGGGGAGACTCGCGGGGCAGAGGAAGCTTGGTGAAGGGGCGCCGGGGCGCGCGAGGCGGGGGAGAAGGGAGGTAGGCGGCGGTGGTGGAGAGGAGGCGGGGTGCAGGAGCGGCCGCAAGCGGGCGGAGGAGGAGCGACGGAGCGCGGCGAGCTTGGGGGCCGGGCGAGGAAGCCGAGGGAGGAGAAGGGGGACTGGCGGGCGGAGCAGGGCGGCGCCGGAGCCGGGAGAGGGGGAGGCGGAGGAGGTCGCGTGGTCGGTGCTCAGAGAGAGGTGGAAGAAGGACAGGGTCGGGCGCGTGCGCTGGGGAGGAGAGGAGGGAGGTGGGAGCAGGCGGGCTGACAGGGTGGGGTCGCGGGGCCGGGTGGGGCCAGCGGGCAGGGGCTCAGGGCGCGGGTGGGGATGCGCGTGGAGTACGCGTGGGGAGTGGGAGGGCCGGTTGGTGGAGTGGGTGTGGCCACGTGGCCGGTTCTGAGTGGTGGGAGGGGTGAGGAAAGGTGAGGTGGCGCGAGGGGAGTGGCCAGGGTGATGTGGAGGGGGTGGGCTGGGTAGGTAATTGGGTAGGAATAGGATTAGAAGGGCGGGTTCAGCCGGACCGTTGTAAAAACAGGGGTGGTCGTTCGGGTCGGGTTGGCCCGTTCGACTACCCCTACTAAAACAATTGATTAAATATTTATTTTCAAACAGCGCTTTTGTAATCCGACAGCGGACAAAACAAAATATTCCGGGGACCCGGTTTTCGGTGTTTGAATAAGATGGGGCGTTCTAGAAAACAACACGGGCTTTGCAACATAATTTTATGCAAACAATGCATGATGATGACAATGCAATGCACAAATTCAACGCGATTTTCTAGTAGTGGTTTTGCGGGATGCCACAATTCGACACCACTAACAATGGATCTCGCCCTCGAGATCCGCCTCATGGTACCGGAAGGAAGGTCGGCGGACCGCGTCTCCTCGCTTCGTGTAAATCCTCGCGACACCACTAACAAGAGGTTGTTGTCCGTGATCGTCGAGAGAACACTCCGGGAACAAAAGGTCGAAGGTAGAGGTATCAACAAATAAAGCGACCCCTAACTTCGATGGAAAGAGGGAACCGATGCATTCTCACCCACTTCAATGTACAAAAGCGAATAGAAAGGGTAGTCGGCATGGGGGCCAATCCATCACGCACCCAAACTATTACTCCGCACAATCAGTAGAAAAGAGTGCAGCCATTCTCGGAATCAGACTGAAGATCTCGACAAGCGAGGTTCGGAACAAAGGAGTGATGCAGACTCTGCATCAGATCTGGCGTAGAGGATGTCGTCGCGTCGGAAAACACCGGAAGGCACAAACAAGAACAAAGAATGGTACCGCAGTAGACGGATTCCTCGGATAGCATGAAGACCGGATGTAGCAACACCGTTAACAAAGGAGGAAGCGAAACCCTGAAGGTACGACGGAAAACCCACCCACGAGAATTCCTGGACTCGAAGAAAGAGAAGAGAGCGGATTCAAAACACGTAGGGGTAAGAGGAGATTAGCAGAGGGGTAAGGAGTAAAATCAGACCTAATCAGAACTATTCAACCGATTTTTAAAAATAGTTTTGACACTCTACGGTGGCTGTTAGCTAGGTTATCCTACAGGCTGGACTTGTGGGGTATCGTAACTGCTGAGCTCTGATACCACTCTGTAACACCCTCAGAATCGGACCTATGCAAGTTTGAGAAAAATTCGCCAAACCCGCATAGAAACGATTCAAAGGTGCCCACCAGGCACTTTCGTGCGGGTGGAAAACGAAGTAATAACATTACACAACAGTCCTCGATGGGACCCACAGAACAGATATATAAAACAGCGACTCAAAGAGTCAAGAATACAGATATATTATACAAAGATCCAAATCACCTTGAAAATGATAGAGCGTCCGACTACGGACAAGATGCAAATGGGGCTAAGAGCCCTGAAGAATAACCAATGGCGTCCATAACCCTGCCCAGGCCAAGCCGGAAGGGTAACCCTGCTAACGACGTCAATCTCAAACCTGCTTAAACAAAAGGGGTGCCGACAAAGGGCAAAGGAAAAAGAAGGAGCGTCAGTACTGAGGCCAGTACACGGCGAGGCTAGAATTCGGCGGTCCTCGCCTACATAGGTATGGTGGACTGAGGCGGCAGCGGCAGCATGCACTAAACAACCTATAGAGACTCGATACACTGGCGTCAAACAGAGAGGGGTAAGAAGGACCTATTCGGAACCAACCTGATACTACCACCAATCAAACCCATCCTGGCGTTTTCCCCTCGAGACCAAACGAGGAAATCAACCGAGGAACTCACACAGTTGGCAGTTTTATTTATTTCGGTTATCGTTGCAGTAATTACTAATCAACTATTGATAGTCATCCTGATAAGTAAGCAGTGGGCAATTTTAGTTAATCATTCCGTTATAGTTGCAACACTTACTACTCAGATTCAGATAGCATGAGATAACCCTTAAACCCAGCAGTTGTTGGTACTTTTATTCAGCCAATTCGTTGTAGTTGCAATACTTACTAGTCAGGTACAATGGTCGCAAGCGACAATCCAATCGAGCAATTGTGGGCAATATTAATTAGCCATTCCATTATAGTGAAGCTGATTACTAGTCATTATAAAGTCAAATTTACAGCAATAAACTTTAGTTATGCTTGTCTATGATCGAGATACTGTGCTCCAAGTCGTCCATATCCGCGGACACGGCTTTCAGAAAGTTTTACCCGGCCGGGGTGCACCAATAGCAACACACGCTCGATCAACCTCGGAAAAACCAAATCAAAACCCAACGAGGCTTTCACGACTGAACAATCACAGGATTCAGAAATATTTCAGGGGGCCACCCCTTAAGTAGAACCCGCAACGAAGCCGGCCGGCTCCGAGACGGGCTTAAGGTTGTGGGGACGGCTGTGAACGACTGGGAACCCGAAAGTGTGGCTGGGCTTGTCGACACCGCGGAATCGTGCCACTATCCTAAACAGTACAGTGTGCTCCTCGCACAAATGTAAATACAGAAAGTAGCATGGCATAAGTACAGGATCATAAATAAAACCTCAAACTAGTTTGTGGCCCCAAGAAATAAGACTGAATCAAGCTCTGGCTCAGGGGGGTCCCATATACCTCCCGGATGTGGATAGCGCGATAAATCAAGGAACAGGTATCAAGTACTCGGGGTCTTACGGGACACAAGTGGGCGTTCGGAAACCAAATATTTTCTATCACCCACCGATGCCTCTGCTTATTTCAATTTTAGTTGTTAAACAGCAATTAAAGTAACAATAAGTAAAACTAGAATCATCTCCACCATCAACATGCGGCAATACATCAACAACTGTGGCACTTGACGACACGCAACAGCACTTGAGCAAGCGACTACGACGCGCAAGTCCAACTATCTACCAAACAACAGGTAATAGGATGTGTCCAAGGCAATAGAGGGCTGCAGGGAATATCACAGGTACGGAAACTAAAGCATCGCAACACAGATAGCAATAGATCAACAGGAGGGAATAAAGACTATAAAAGTAAGATAGGTAGAAAGGGGGAGATGCTCGCCTGAAAACATTGTCGAAGGGTTCAACCGAAGATCGGGGCGAAGCTCACATCAACTCGACGGCCTTATCTGCGAAGAACCAAAACACTAGAGGAAACACCGGATGCACTACTTAATACAACGGCAGAAGATCGGCATGATGCATGTATGATGTATCGCATGGCAAAGGTGCGGTGCAATTAGGTCAATATTAAGCGGAACCGGAGTCCCGACAATTAATTAGGTGGTTCAAGTTGTTTAAAACCCCCGCAATTTTAATGTTGTTTAATATGGTAGAAGATAGCACCGGGTTCGCTACACAAGTTTAAATGAGGCCGATATAAAGCTAGATTTGCCCGCATATGGGCCCCATATTTAATTATTAGGTGAATCGGCATAAGGCCCCCAAACCAATGATATGCATGCGAGGTGACAATTTAATATGCGACAAGTTGTTATTATATGATAAAATAGGGTTCTCGGATAAGAGGTTCACACATAGGGTTCTCGACGATCTCGGGGTCCCGGGGTTCGGGGTTCGGTCTCGGGGTCCAGGGTTCGACGGATCGGCGAGAACGTTCTCGGTCTCCGGGGTTAGGGTCTTCGGATCGGGGTAGATCTTATCGCATTCGCGGTCTTTGGGTCATGGCGACGGTCCTGGCGTCCTTGATGGAGAACTCAGGGTTCCGGTTCGCGGTTTCTCGTCGACGGTCTCGTGGGGCCATCTTAGTTGCCGGTGTCGAGCTCGGGTGCCGTTGATGATCTTGGGGTTTCAGCGGAACGGTCTTCAGGGTACTTGGCGTTCTATGAAGCAGAGCTCCGGACCTTCGGCTTCGGGGGGGAAGTTCTCGGCGCTCTCGATGAAGACCTTGGCGAGGTGAACTTGGGGGTTCCGTTTAACGACCTTGGCGTCCTTGTCGGAGATCTTGGCTCCTAGCCTCAGCACCTCTAGAGGACTTGGGTCGGCGTTGGGTTGGCTTGTCCTCGAGATCTTGTCGCACGGTCTCTGCCTAGCTCGAACAACTGCAGATGGAACAGCAGGCGCCCAAGATGGGGAGGGTCTCGCCGGTGGCCGGCCGGCTCGCGAGGAGAGGGGGCCACGTCGCGGCTCGGGGACACGCACGGGAACAGCGGCTCCTGAAGACGGGGACGACGGGGCTCCAGCGGGGCTGTGGAGGTCCTGGGGCGAGCTGGGGCGCGGAGGCGGACCCGCGGGCGACGGCGGCTCGGGGGCGAGCTGGGGGGTCCGCCGGAGCGGGGTCGGCGACGAGGTCTGAGGGGCGGCGCGGTGGAGGTTGGTGGCGACGGGCGGGCGCTGCGGAGGCGGGGCGATGGGCGAGCCGCGCGGCGCCGTGGCCGGAGGTGGGTGGCGCTGGCGACGAGCTCGGGGGCGGGGCGGAGGCTCGCTGGCGGGAGACACGCGGGAGCCTGAGGGGCCGGCGGCGGCGGAACCGTCGGTTGGGGAAGGCCGGCGACGGGGACGCGGCGGCCTCGGGCCGGAGGGGGGCCGCGCGGGGAGACTCGCGGGGCGGAGGAAGCTTGGTGAAGGGGCGCCGGGGCGCGCGAGGCGGGGGAGAAGGGAGGTAGGCGGCGGTGGTGGAGAGGAGGCGGGGTGCAGGAGCGGCCGCAGGCGGGCGGAGGAGGAGCGACGGAGCGCGGCGAGCTTGGGGGCCGGGCGAGGAAGCCGAGGGAGGAGAAGGGGGACTGGCGGGCGGAGCAGGGCGGCGCCGGAGCCGGGAGAGGGGGAGGCGGAGGAGGTCGCGTGGTCGGTGCTCAGAGAGAGGTGGAAGAAGGACAGGGTCGGGCGCGTGCGCTGGGGAGGAGAGGAGGGAGGTGGGAGCAGGCGGGCTGATAGGGTGGGGTCGCGGGGCCGGGTGGGGCCAGCGGGCAGGGGCTCAGGGCGCGGGTGGGGATGCGCGTGGAGTACGCGTGGGGAGTGGGAGGGCCGGTTGGTGGAGTGGGTGTGGCCACGTGGCCGGTTCTGAGTGGTGGGAGGGGTGAGGAAAGGTGAGGTGGCGCGAGGGGAGTGGCCAGGGTGATGTGGAGGGGGTGGGCTGGGTAGGTAATTGGGTAGGAATAGGATTAGAAGGGCGGGTTCAGCCGGACCGTTGTAAAAACAGGGGTGGTCGTTCGGGTCGGGTTGGCCCGTTCGACTGCCCCTACTAAAACAATTGATTAAATATTTATTTTCAAACAGCGCTTTTGTAATCCGACAGCGGACAAAACAAAATATTCCGGGGACCCGGTTTTCGGTGTTTGAATAAGATGGGGCGTTCTAGAAAACAACACGGGCTTTGCAACATAATTTTATTCAAACAATGCATGATGATGACGATGCAATGCACAAATTCAACGCGATTTTCTAGTAGTGGTTTTGCGGGATGCCACACTCGTCAAGATCAAACCTTAGCTTCCGCATGAGCAAATCTGGCTTGCCCACGTTGTATACACTTGCAGAATCTAACACACCCGATCATCACGTGGTGCTTCGAAACAACAAGCTTTAGCAACGGTGCTAACTAAGGGTGAACACTTTATGACTTGAAATTCATGTGCATGAGGGATCATCTTATAATGCTACCGTTGTCTACTAAGCAATACAAGATGCATAAAGGATTAACATCACATGCAATTCATAATTTGTGATATGATATGGCCTTTCTTCTTTGTGCTTCCGATCTCCATCTTCTAGCACGAACATGATCTCCATCATCACCGACATTGCATCAAGGTCAATGATGCTTCTCCATGGTTGTCTTCCACCGGCTTCAACTATTACAACTACTTTGAATAGACACGCGGGTCTTAACAGAAATTAAAGACAACCATATGGCTCCTGCCGGTTGCCGACTTACAATAAGGAACATTGCATACATCAAATATAATCACAATCATGGCCATATCACATCACAGCACACCCCTGCAAAACAAAGTTAGACGCCTCTAATTTCTTTGCATATTTTACGTGGTTTGGGGCTTTCAATAAGTGTCGTTCTAACTTACGAACAAGAACCACAACATTGATACTAGTATTGTTAATCACCCGTTGTAAATTGGATCTTAACTATGCTAGGAGAAACAGGCACCCGCAAAACCACTTATGCAATACAAGTTGCATGTCAAGCGTGGAGCAAGTCTCATGAACGATGTCATGTAAGGTTAGCCCGGGCCGCTTCATCCCAACATATCGCAAGATGCAAAGTACACAAGAAGCAATCGACAATAAAAGCATCAACGCCCACAATGACCATTGTGTTCTACTCGTGCAACAGATCTACATATAGACACGGCTCTGATACCACTGTAGGGGTTCGTAGCATGGAAAACAAAAAATTTCTATCGCATACAAACAAACAAGCCAAGATCTATCTACTAGATTGTAGCAACGAGTCGACGGAATAACTTACCCTCGAAGATTCCAAAGCGGTTAACGAGAGCAGATTCTCGTGGATGATGTAGTCGTACTCTTTCCGATCTCAAGATCGCGTAGACGATCCTTCCGGCGCTGCGTTCCGGCAGCGCTCCCGCAGTCGGTCACACGTTCGGTACTCGACGAAGACCTTCCTCTCCCTTGTTCCAGCAGGCAGCGGAGGTTGTATCACTCTCCTCGCAATTCCGGCAGCACAACGGCGTGGTACCGAAAGTAGAGGGGAGATCTCGCGGGGCTTCGCCTTAAGCCGGAGCGAGTATGGTGGAGTATGAGAGAGGCTTTAGTGGTCTAGGGATTAGACACACCAATTAGAAGGCTCTAAACCGAAGGCTAGGGCAATTAGAAGCTCTAAACCAAAACGGCTCTAAACCGGAGGCTGTGGCTAGGGTTTAGATTTAGAGGATAGGAACTTGTGTGTCTAGGAGGGGAGCCCTGCCCCTCCTTTTATAGGTGGAGGGAGGCGCGCCTGGGGAGGGGAGTCCCTCCCCAACTCGGCCTCAAGGAGGGCCGGCGGTGGGAGGAGGAACTCCTCCCCCAAGTCGGCTTCAAACTTCCTTCTCCTCTTTCCCACTTCCCAAAATAGCCGTTTGACTTTCAAACTAGCCGTTTGACTTTTCAAACTAGGATTTGATTAAATCCTCTATTTGGTACAACAATGACACTTAGTACATGATGCAATCATACCAACTTGATATAACACATTCATGTACCCCTTCCACCCGGAGTGCCGGACATTCCGGAACCTTCTAGAATGTTCCCGATGAAAACACCGGAATCATTCCCCAACTCCGAAACGGGACTTTCCTTATATGAATCTTATTCTCCGGACCATTCCGGATCTCCTCGTGATATCCCGGATCCCATCCGAGACTCCGAACAGCATTCGGTCTCTTTCTCATAATACCATAACTACTCAAACAACGTCGAATCCTTAAGTGTGTCTCCCTACGGTTCGTGAATTATGCGGACATGATCGAGACACTTCTCCGAACAATAACCAATAGAGGAATCTGGAAATTCATATGGCTCCCACATATTTCTACGATTACTTTGCGATCGAATGAACCACTTACATACGATACCAATTTCCCTTTGTCTCACGATAGTTTACTTATCCGAGGTTATGATCGTCGGTATCTCTGCATACCTAGTTCAACCTCGTTACTGATAAGAACTCTTTTCTCGTTCCCGTGATATGTGATCCCTTGTGAGCCAGTCACATGCTTGCAAGCTAATTGGATGACATTCCAACGAGAGGGCCCAGAGTATATCTATCCGTCATATGGATGGACAAATCCCACTCTTGATCCATGTGTTTCAACCAATACTTTCCAAACACTCAATGCCACCTTTATAGCCACCCAGTTACGGTGTGGTGTTTGATGTCATCAAAGCATCCATCCGGTAAAGGTGATATGCATGATCTCATGGTCGAAGGAATTAGGTTACTATGTATCAGAAAGCATATAGCAATTGAACTATTAAAATGACTTGATCTTTATGCTACGCTTATCTATAGGAGTATGTCCATCACATCATTCTCCTAATGATATGACCATGTTGTTAATAACATCTCTATGTTCATGATCAGGAAACCATGATCATATATTAACCAACAAGCTAGTCTAACAAGAGGCTTTACTAGGGACTCTTTTATGTTTACAAATCACACAAGTATTAATGTTTCCTGTTAATACAATTATAGCATGGTATGTAAACATTTATCATAAGTATGAAGATATGATAATAACCCACTTTATTATTGCCTCTTGGGCATATCTCCAACACATTTGTTTGTCCGAAACTATTTTCAATAAGCCTATTTTGTTTTCTAAAATTACCCTTCTTTCTTTTCGAAACAAAGTCTCATAATTATCTGCTAAACTATTTAACTAAAAATTATTTGCTAAAAAGATTCCAAACAAAACCAAACAAATAAATATCCTACAACATAATCAATCTAAAACCTAAACCCTTATCTACCTAAACCTAGTCTACCCACCAACCGCAGCTTGCCACCTCACCGCCCCTCCACCTCAGCACTTCACCCATCCACATCACCAATCCCAACCCCCACCCAGCCGACCCCCTCTCTCTCCCCCCCCCCGTCTGGCCCAATCATCCACCCCACTACCTCTCTCCACACACCCAGCCCCACCTGCAGCTAGCCCCACTCCCTGCCTGGACCCACCGTACACACACCCACCGCCCACCACACGCACGCACCCTCGCGGGTCCCACCCCGACCCCACTCCCTGTCGCCCACCCCCCCCGCTCTCTCCTTCCTCCTCTCTGCTTCCACCTGACGCGCTCGCCCCTCCTTCCTTTCCTCCGGCCCAGCCTCGCCGCCGCAGCCCCGCAGCCTCTCCCTCACCGGCCCGCGCGCCTCCACCTCCCACCCCCGCTCGCCGGAGCCGCCCTCGACTCACCTCCCGCCCGTCTCCGGCGCCCACCGCCATCGGCCTCCGCCACCGCGACCGCACCTCCGCCCCGTCGCCGGGAGCCCGCCGACCTCGGGTCCCTGCTTCCCCCTCCTGGCCGCCTTTCCTCCACGCTCGCGAGCTCCTCCGTGCCACCCGTCGTCGGGCGCGCCGTCCCCTGCAGCCGGCGCCGGCCCGTTCTCTCCCTTCCCGCGCCTGGCCCCAACGGGATCCCCTCCCCGTCTCCGGCGCCGACGCCCTCCTCTCCGGAAGCTCCTCCGGCCGCCTCCCGTCGAGCTCCTCTGCCCCCTCCTCGGGCCGACCCCGCCGCCTCCGGCCGCGCCGCCCCTCGCCCTCCTCCCGGCTCCGAGCTCCGCGCCCCGCCTCCCCCCAAGCGCCGCCTATCCCCGCATCTTCTGGCCGTCGAGCACCTCTCCGTGCGCGACGCCGACCCGCCGCTCGTCTTCGAGCCATGCGGGCTGCCCCCTGGTTCTCTGTAGCAGGCAGTGGGTCCCTGCCTTGATGGGGATATGCCTACTGGGGTATACCCAGCAAGGCGTTTCCGACTGGCCCGTGAGCTGGCGAGTGGGCCCGCAGAACGGCGAATGGATTGAAGCCCAGCAAGGTACCGAGCGACTGGAAGCTGAAGGCCCAGGCGAGTAGATAGGCCCAGTCGGATTAGGTTAAACGACTACTGAAGCTGTAACCGAATCGGTTGAGATATGTAAACCCTAGGGGAGGTGAGCCTATATAAACCTCCCTAAAGGGTGAGTAGAGATACGTTCCCTCATACACCCAAGCGACTCGCCGCCTAGCCGCCGAGCTCGCCCATTGTAACACCTCCATAATACAATCTAGCAGGAGTAGGTCTTTACCCTCCGGGGGCCGAACCTGGGTAAAACCCTGTGTCTTTGCCCTCATCTCGCTCCGCAGATGGCTGGCCGCCCTTGCCCCTCGTTCTACTACTCGCTGCCAATTGCAGCATCTGCCGTGACCATTCCCACGACAGTGGCGCCCACCGTGGGGCCTGGCCGGTCTGGCCGGTGTTCTGCGACGAGATCCAATCTGCCCATCAACGAGACGGTCGCCACCGGCCGCATGATAGCGATCGGCGAGATGCTCCAGATCTTGCCGAGCAGCTACGTCCCGGCGGCGCGACCCGTCACACACAGCGTGATCCTGCCAATCGGCACGATCAGCCTCTTCGTCGGCCTCACCGACGTCATCGTCTCGGAGGATTCGGCTCGCATCCGCGAGTCGCCGCCACGCGATCGGCTCTCCGAGAGCCAGGTCCGCACGATCCACCGCCTCGCCTTCGAGTACAACTCGGCCCACAGCAATGTGGCCGGGAATTCAGCGATCGCAGAAGATGCGGCCCTCACCGACGACGCCGACTCGACGACCCCGGCGTCACTCGCCGGATCCATCACCGCGGCCTCGTCCGCGGGCTCCATCACCCAGGTCTCCAACGCGGGAGACTTCGAGGGCCCCTCCATCCTCGGGATCTTCGAATTCGACTCCGGGTCAGAGAACTCCGCCGACCTCCGCGATGGAACCGGTCGCCACGCCGCGGCCTACATGGCCACCGGCGCCAATCCGCCGGAGGATCCGTTCTCCACCCCAATCCCTCCTAACGCCACGGCAACGGAGGTCGAGGAACTCCGCTTGAAACTGGCAGAGGTGGTGCGCAAGGAGCAAGCCGAGCGCGAATTTTTTTGCCTCGAGCAGGTGACGGCGCAGGAGCTGTCACGCTACCACCAGCAGCGGATCATTTGATGGATTTGTAGATGGAGGTGAACACCGATGACTCCATGTCGTTGTCCGATGATTCGGGTTGGTCTTCATCGGACGATTCGGACATTGAGGAGTTTCTTCAAGACGACGACGTCGAGATGATGGGCCTCCTCCTCGACGTGCAAGAGTTTGAAGACCGCGAGAAGCTATTGGATCAGAGGAGAGGATCGAAGATGGGACGAGTCACCATTCACCAGAACCGCGGTCTCGGGCACGAGAAAATGATGCAAGACTACTTCGCGGTGAAGCCGACATACCCACCTCGCCTCTTCCGGAAAAGGTAACGAATGCGTCGTAGTTTTTTTTGTGAAGATTGTGAATGATTGTGTGGCCGCCTCGGATTACTTCAAGCAACGTAGAAACACCGCTGGTAGCTTGGGGTTTAGTGGGTACCAAAAGATATCGGAGGCAATGCGTGTGCTTGCCTATGGCGTACCCGCGGACTATACCGACGAGTATCTTTGTATTGGGCAAGATACAACCACGGCATCCGTCCGTAGGTTTGCAAAGTTGGTCATCCGGTTGTATGGTGATGTGTATCTTCGGGCACCCAATGAGGAAGATACAATGAGATTGATGGAGATGAATGAAAAAAGGGGATGGCCGGGGATGCTTGGTAGTCTTGATTGCATGCATTGGACATGGAAAAATTGCCCGAAGGCATGGCAAGGAATGTATTGTGGTAAAAGCAAGGATGCTACAATTGTGATTGAGGCCGTGGCATCGTAGGACACATGGATTTGGCATGCATTTTTTGGTTTGCCGGGAACACTCAATGATATCAATGTGCTTAATAGATCTCCTTTGTTTGCAAGATTAGTTAAACGAGAAGCCCAACTTGCAACTACAAAGTGATGAACAATGAGTATTCAATGGGATACTACCTCACCGATGGCATTTATCCCGAGTGGGCAACTCTTTTGAAGTCCATCAAGGGGGAAAATGGGGTGCCCTTAACCAAAAAAGATGCTCATTTAACAAAGGCACAAGAAAGTGCCCGCAAGGATATTGAGAGAGCTTTCTGTGTTTTGCAAGCAAGGTTTGCCATAGTTCGGGGTCCAGCTCGTTTTTGGGACAAAAAAACCTTGGTGAACATCATGAAATATTGTGTGATTCTACACAACATGATCCTCGAGGATGAGATAGGGTTAAACTTACCTTGTTTCTATGATAATGTTGGTACCCGTGTGCGACCGGAACGAAACCCTTGTCGCGTACAAGCTTTTCTTGAAGCACATCGTGCGATTGAGAATGCAAACACTCATGGCCAGCTCCGGGATGATCTAGTAGAGCACCATTGGCAGTTGGATGGGCGGCGCCAAGACCCATGATCTATCTTTGTTTTACTTTGCTATGTACTATTTGATTCGAACAATTATTGTTTATTTGGAAAAACTTTGTTGTAATAACTTGAATGATTATTATGTGATTGAAAGTACTATTTGGTGTTGTAATAATAACTAGAATGATTATTGTTTGGTTCAAACCATTATTGATATGATGAAAATTGTGATATGTCATATAAGTTTGAGGATTTGAGGGTTGAGGCAAAGATCAAAACCCTCAAACTCAACCCTTAAAAAAACCTTGGTGAACATCATGAAATGTTGTGTGATTCTACACAACATGATCCTCGAGGATGAGAGAGGGTTAAACTTACCTTGTTTCTATGATAATGTTGGTACCCGTGTGCGACCGGAACGAAACCCTTGTCGTGTACAAGCTTTTCTTGAAGCACATCGTGCGATTCAGAATGCAAACACTCATGGCCAGCTCCGGGATGATCTAGTAGAGCACCATTGGCAGTTGGATGGGCGGTGCCAAGACCCATGATCTATCTTTGTTTTACTTTGCTATGTACTATTTGATTCGAACAATTATTGTTTATTTGGAAAAACTTTGTTGTAATATCTAAGGTGTACGTATCCAGGATACGTGTTTATATATGCAACTTAGGTATGTATACCTTAGATATGTGATACCTAGGTATATATAACTTCGATAAGTATAGTTTAGATAAGTATATATAACTAAGTTTATATATAACAAAGTTTAGTTCCAGTGTGCCGCAGGTGAGGTGCAAGGACAGTAAGCTCTGCAGCGCGACCGATGCCAGGGTGGTCGTCACGGACCGCGCCAGGACAAAGTCGAACCGCACCAACCTCGTGCTCAGCAGCCCGACGTTCGCGGCCATGGCATGGCTGCGTGACTGGCCAAGCTCCGCGCCGTCGATGTCGAGTACAAGAGGTAAAGTAAACCCTCCCTTGTTTTTCACCAAACACGCCATGTGCTTTTGGCGCTTTCATCTCTATAAGAAAGACATAGTCTTCAGAGGCATGCTCCTTCCTAGGACTAGGACGATGTAGGCTCAAAATTGTCGGCGTTTGCATGTGCACGGTGCCGCGCGAGTACAAGCGGAAGAACCTCGCGGTGCGGGTGGAGGACCAGATCCGCGCGCGCGGCGAGCTGGTCATCACGTTCCTCTACTAGGGCGGCCAAATCGACATCGTCGACGTCGCGCAGGTACGGTGATCTATCGCCCAGAAAATCGGTCGGTTCGGTTCACTGGCAGATAAGTTGCGATTTGTGAATTGTGTCTATGTTGATTTCTGAATTGAATTTTGTGACGCCGCAGGTCGAGTCGTCGATCTGGAAGTTCATGACGCGGGACCACGGGCTGGCGTGGACCACGAGCGGTGCCGCCAGGACCGCTGCACTTCATTTAAAATCCCGCGGGTACCATGTGAACTGGGAACCAAAGATAGGCCAGGCAGTTAGTGGTGTGGTACCATTCATTTGAAATCCCGCTTGTGGGTATGTGTCTGAATCCAGGGCAGAACTGCTCGCCCACTGCACGCAACAGTGGTTTCCTTGTCATTTTTTGCATGTAATTCAAACTCAGATTCAAACAAAAGCTGCAAACAATGTACAAATAGACCTGTAAAAGTCTGGCAAGTTTCCTAAAATGCTTGAGGATGTCATGTGGCAGGTAAGAGAAACTCATTTCATAAATAGGTGGTAGAAAAGGGAAAAGAAAAAAAAGAACCATTGGGTACACATCTAAAAGCACACAGTGGTGGATGATGCTTCCTGTCGGGTGCTAGGGCATACCATTTTCGCTTCTTATATATATATATATATATATATATATATATATATATATATATATATATATATATGGTGGCGCTATTTGACACTCAAGGTGTAGAATAGTTATTCTACACTCATTCTCTATCTTTAGAACCGTATATTATTTTTACGTTACGTAAATTTTGTATTACTATGTAAGTCGAGAAGAACATAATAAAATTTAGAAATAACATAATTTTTTTGTTTACGTGCTGCAAAGAATTTCGACGTAAAATACATATTTTTGATGTTCTTTACACTATAATGACTCATAAACTTTATTTTTGTGTCAAATTTTTTGGTTGTGGTGAATATATGAACATAATTATTCGTATACAAAACATAATTTTTCTAATCTAACAACGTAAAAATATGTTAGGTGCAAAATAACTATTTTTATTTATGATTAGTGCATCATATCCTCCAGAGTCCGGAGCGGACTACATGTCAACATGGAAAGCCTTCTACGTTGTTCATCTCATTTGGGTTCAGCTTTTTCCATCTACACCAAATTTCTTTGTCACAGCTACTCTGCCCCATCATATCAGTGATACTCATATTGCTCTCATTCCTAAAAAACTCATTCCTACTGTTTCTACTGACTACAGACCCATAAGCCTTTGTAACGTGGTTTATAAAATCATCTCCAAATGTCTTGCTAACAGACTTAAGCCACATCTCCCTGACCATATTCACCCTTCTCAACAAGCTTCATTAAGGGAAGGAGAATTAGTGACAACATTATTATCGCTTAGAAAATTACCCACTCCTTCAATCTGTCTAGTTGGAATTCTAAGGCTTTCATGCTTAAAATCGACCTTGCTAAATCCTTTGATAGAATAGTATGGAACTTTATCTATAAAGCCCTGGCTCGGAAAAATTTGCATCCTCACTTTATTAAGATGGTCCATGCTTGTATCTCCTCCCCAGTTTTTTCTGTTATTATAAATGGGCAAGCCTATGCAAAATTTACCAGCTCCAGAGGTATAAGACAAGGGTGCCCTTTATCCCCTTACTTGTTTATTCTTGGCATCAATGAGTTGTCCATCATGCTGTCCGAGGCTTTGGAAAAAGTAGACCTCACTGGAATCTCTCTGGGGCCTCAATGCCCTCCAATTCATTAACTGCTCTTTGCTGATGATCTCCTGGTTTGTGGGATTGCTACAATTCAAGAAGCACAGGCAATTAAAAACATCCTTCTTGATTTTTGTACTGTTTCTGGGCAAACCCCTAACTGGTCTAAATATGGCATCATTTTTAGTAAAAGGGGTGATCCAACCATGGTTAGTAATATTACCCAGATCTTTCTTGTTCCAACCATTGATGAAAACTTTACCCACCTAGGTCACCCTCTCATCCTGCCTGCCAGAAATAGAAGTGAAGCCTACAACTTCATAATCCAGAAATTCAAATCCAAACTTTCCACTTACAAGGCTAACTCACTTTCTCATGCTGCTAGGTTAGAACTAATTAAATTTTTTTTGTCTTCTATCCCTGTCTATTATATGTCTAACCTTCTATTTTCTAAAAAACTCCTCAAAAAACTTCAGGCTATTATGAGAGTTTTCTGGTGGACTGGGTCTTCCTCTCAGCCCTCAAAAAAGGCCCTTTGTCTAACTGCTTGGAATAACATTTGTGCTCCCAAATCTGACGGGGGCCTGGGGATAAGAAATCTGCAAGCCACTAATATGGGCCTCATCCTTTTAGCTACCTGGAGAATAGCTGAAAACCCAAACTCCTTCATGCAAAGTGTGCTCAAAGAGAAATATTTTCCAAACTCATCCATCTGGAGAGCAAACAAGAACACCCCAAAATCTGCTTTCTCGTCCTCAATTTTAAAAGTCAGGCATCTTCTTAGTAATAACTCCTATTACCAAATCTGCAGAGGCAATTCATCTATCTAGAGAACTCCTTGGTTTTCTGGGTGGGAAACTATTTATGATAACCTTATTATTCAACAACAAGGCTTCAACTATCCTTCCAGCATTAACCAATTTTGGTTACCCAATACTCAGACCTGGAATATCAATCTTATTGAGAGTCTGTTCAGTACCAATGTGGTCCAAGCTATTAAGAATACTAATGTTATTCCATCTGAAGAAGAAGACATCCTTTGTTGGAAACCAACCCCAAATGGGAAATGCAACCCCAAATCTACATACAAAACTTGTTTGTCTTGGCTTTTTGATACATGTACTCCTAGGCCAGAGCAGGTCCACGATTCAACAAAGGATATTTTAAAGAGCATTTGGAAGTGCAACAAAATGATTCCTAGAGTGAAGACATTTGCTTGGAGATTACTGAGGGGTGCGCTCACCACTGGTGCTAGAGGCTCTCAGTTCTCTACTCATATTGAGAAGGATTGCTGCAGGTGTAATATTCCTGAAACTGAAACTCACATGTTCTTTCTTTGCCCTTTTGCAAAAGTTGCTTGGTTGCTCCCCCCTTGTTTCATAAAAAGTGAAAGCTTAACAAGTAATACTTTGGATATCTCTCAAATCATTGTGAACTTGGTCAACCAGAAACACCCAACTATCAATCTAAATTATCTTTTTAGTTTCCTTTGGTGCATCTGGAAGGCCAGAAACGATCAGTTGTTTTGCAGGAAAAAGAACTTCCCTCAACAGGTGCCAATACACACTGCAGCCCTACAAAAGGATTTAGAGACTGAAGATCTAATACAATCCACTCATTCTCCAAAGAGAACCTTGGGAGTATCAGTTCCTACAGATTTCTATTTTGCAGGTCCAAAGATTTACATTGATGCAGCTTGGAGGAAGCAACCTGGATCTTCAATTGCTACGGCTGGTGTTGGCATTTACTTTGCCCAATCTTTGCAGGATGAAGAAAGAACATATGTTTTTATTATGGCATCAAAAAAAGATGTGTCAACTCCTTTGCAGGCTGAAGCTCACGCTCTGGTTCTTGCTGCAAACTTTGCAGATGCAATGAAATTAATAAGACCAATATTCTTCACTGACAACTTAACTTTGGCAAAGGCGGCGGTGGCTCAAGGGGCTTCAGATATCAATATGATTTGGAAAATTAGAAGGCAAGCAATTGGATATCAGAAGCTTGTTCACCCCCTGTCGGGCTCCATCTTCCATATTTCAAGAGAAATTAATGGAGTCGCCCACAATTGTGCACAACAGGCAAGAAGATCAGTAGGATCTGAGCCTATCTCTTCTTGCAGGAACTCAGCTCACAACAACCTCTCATGCCCAGTGATTGCTGGTATCGAAAAGATAAGGCAACTTGGGTTTGTAATACATGATGTACAATGTTTTTGAACTGAAATATATTAGGGTGCGTCGGCACCCAGTCTCTGTTCAAAAAAAAGATGGACTTTCATCTTTCTTTTCCCTTCGGAAACCTTGATAATATTCATTAGTTTGTTGCATGATAAAGTAGATAACATCATCACTTTGGGCCTCACCATCCTCTCTGGTTTTATTCCTTTCATTGCACCATTGCCATAACAATAACACTACAGCCTGAACTTTTATTAAATCTTCCAGATTAAATTATGAAATATCTTGCCTTTTGTTTTTAAACCGGTTGAGCCACCCCGAGTCATCACCGCCATCCCTCCTCCCCCTCCCCCCTCCCGTCGTCATCGCCGGGTGTGGCGTGTGCAAATGCATGATATGCAAAAAACACTCATGAAAAATCATTCCTCTAAACACTTCTATTCTTTAGGTCATCACAACTGTTGATCACATAGTTAACTTGAGAAGCATTGCCTTCTGCTAGCCTAGAAAATACAAGTGAGCGCGGGAGCATTGATACGATTGTTAGATCCTGCCATGATGAAGGAGTACCAAATCCATAGATCATGTGACGCAACTGCCACTATGACCATGCACCCATCCACATGTAGTTTGTACCGGCCTTACCAACCAAATTAATAGATCTTGCTCTCCCAATACATGCAGTCTATGCTATCCAACATCCTAGAAAATCCCCTCTTATCATTGATGGAAAAAATGCGAGCAATGTCTTGGTGTTTGGCTCTCTCATGTAAATTTTGTTGAACACTGCAATGACTGCGCTACAAAATATGTACATGGCCCCAAGCCATGTGGACTTGTTCATGTGCATGTACTCATCAATAATATCACCAGGTACTCCATATGCAAGTTGTCGAACTGTCACCAAGCATTTTTGGTAAGAGGAGAATCCAACCTTACCGGTACAATCGAACTTGGCCTCAGAGTAGTCATTATATTCCCTCATGCCCTTGAGGATCTGCATGAACAACTTTCTAGATATCCAGTAGCAGCGATGGAATACCTTCTTGTTGTAAATGAGATCAGTTTGGTGGAAGTAATCCTCATAAGGAACTCATGGCCACCTACTCGACCATGATCAGTGTTGGCCCTGCGCTTCTCCGACGAGCCATCCCTATGCAGCGATAACAGGTAGTGGTAATGTACCATGGTAGCAGCGGCAAACAAAAGTTTGGCCTCACCGTCGAAACCCATGTCCTACGATGATTTCGATGACATTCTTGTAGAAAAACTCGATTGCCCTACTGCCCATCTATACAAGCACATTGTCGTTGGTTAGTTCATGGACGCAGGGTGAGATATGCCCTGAGGCTTAGACTCGGGGCCTCCTATACACCAACTAGTGTGCCCGGGGATACCGTACCGCACACCGCACACAGGTGTGTTGGGTTGAATTCGCACCGGGTTTTTTTCCGTTTTTATGGTATCTTTTTCTTGTTGTTTTTTGTTACGAAATCTGAATATATTTTTTAAAAAATTGGACGTTATTAAAACAACCCTAAAATTTGATCATTTTGAGGATGAAAAATTCCAAAATTTGAACATTTTTTCTAAAGGAATTAAATCTAATTTTAAAAAATATGAACAATTTTCAATTCCAATTATTTTTTAGTTTTGAACATTTATAAATTTGATTTTAAAAAAATTTAAACCATTCTTAAAGTTGAACAAGTTTCATATTTGAACATTTTTTAGGTTTGAACCAGTTTTAGTTTGAACAATTCTCAAATATGAATACTTCAACTTCTCAAATTTAAACTAATTTCGAATCTAAATATTTTGAAAAAAAAATTAAAGAACAAATGCAAAGAATAAGAAAATAAAATTGTAAATGTAACAGAAAAACTGAAAAAGTAAAAGGAAAACAAAAATGAGAAAACAAAAAAAGAGAAAGAAGAAGTCTGACTGGGCCAGCCCATACTGCGCGCACGTTAGTCTGGCCCATGGTATGCGCCGACCTGGTCGGTAATATAGGATTTTCCATACTGCGCGCACGGTAGTCTGACCCAGGAATTTGAACCATTCTTAAATTTGAACAATTTTCATATTTGAACTTTTTTAGGTTTGAACAATTCTCAAATATGAATACTTCAACGTCTCAAATTTAAACTAATTTCACATCTAAACATTTTTAAAATATTTTTTTAAAAGAACAAAAGCAAAAAAATAAGAAAATAAATCGTACATGTAACAGAAAAAACTGAAAAGGTAAAATAAAAAGGAAAATAATAAAATAGAGAAAAGAGAAAGGAAAAGTCCGACTGGGCCGGCCCATGCCACGCGCACGGTATGCGCCAGAAGAAAAAGGAAAATAATAAAATAGAGAAAAGAGAAAGGAGAAGTCCGACTGTGCCGGCCCATGCCACGCGCACGGTATGCGCCGACCTGGTCGGTATATAGAATTTTCCAACAACGGACCGGAGCACGTTCCAAATTCTGCTTCGCCGTCCCGCGACACTGCAGAGCTTCAGTACATGTATGTACATCCCAGTCCTCTCGTAAGGAAAAAAAGAACACATGCATCGCAGTAAGCACAAAGCAGCAGTAGTGCAACACGACAGAAAAATGCGCATGCTAGTCTATCTATACAAAACAGAGGCCGGAAATCATGAGACCGTAACATGCTTCCAGATCCGACCGACTCCGATGCATCGCGGTGCAGCGTGCAGCCGTGCACGGCCTCATGGACCTTAGACCATCTCCACTCGTTAGGATACTCATACCGAAAACCGGACCTTTTTTCGGCCGGATGAAACAAGTTTTTGGTCTGAGTACGTCCAGTTTACCACTCGCGTATCCGGGCCGAGTTCCCACGATTGGCTAAATTTCATTAAAGATGAGTGAATATAGGCGGATTATATCGAATTTAAACTAAAGTAGTACATAATAAACTGAAAAAGGCCGCCGATGTGACCTTCGTCGGTGACGTCGCTGTTCTACATGCCGAAGTTCCTGTAGAACACCGTGTAGCCGGGATCGGCCCGGCCATCATCCTCGCCGCTGTCGTCGTCGCTCGGCGGCTGGTGCTGGCGGGAGCTCCCCTGGCCTAGGTCGTCGCACCACCACGGCTGGTAGGATGGGTCGTTAAAAGGACATTTATTGTCATAATCACTTTTAGTGTTCGTTAACAACAAGTAGATCATTTTACAGTTTGTCATTGTCCACAGGTTGGTATTATGATAGGTGAAATGTACCCTCACACTTTGGAAAGATTCCTGCTAAGTGTGACACAGGTCTGGAAATTCCAGACCGGAGTCTTCGGTCTGCCTAGACCGGAGTCTCCGGTGTGGTCCGGAGTTTCCGGTTATGTCCCCGGTGGAGGCTTCAGAATCATTGCTAGGACATTCTGTATGGGGGTGCGGAGCAAGGTCCGGAGGCTTCTCCGGAGTCTCCGGTCAAGATGGGTCGTGCCTGGCCTAGGTCATTCAGATGGGCGGTCCGGAGATAGGCCGGAATCTCCGGTGTAGACCGGAGTCTCCGGTCTGGTTCTTCTCCAACGGTCAGAAAGCGGTTCGTGGAGGGGGCTGCCTATAAAAAGGGACCCTTATCCCCTTCCTCCAGTTGCTCGAGCTGCTCAAGAACACAAACTCCATTAGAGCCACCAAATCTACAAGATCTCTCCATCCAACCATCCAAAGTCATTGGTCTTTAGAGAATCGAAGGAGGAGGCCTTGATCTACAGCTTCACCAAGAGAGAACTTCATTTCCCCCTCATTCACTTGAGGGCCCCCAAGCTCCAGTGTTTTTTTGGAAACCCTAACTTTGATTTGGTTCTTACAAGCTTGTCTTTGATTGTTTTGACAACTTGCTTGTATTTGGGAGCCTCCAATTAAGTTGTGGATGTGTGCCCCGAACTTGTTGTAAAGGTGTCGGCTTCCACCTCGAAGGTTGCCGATATAGTGGAAGGTGAATTGATCCCCTTGGGGTGAGGTTCATCGAAGAACAAGGGGGGCCTCTCGTGGCGTTGGTGGTTTGAAACCATCCCCTCTCCAAACGTAGACGTACTTCCCCTCAAAAGGAAGGAACTACGGGAAACAAATCCTTGTGTCTCTACGTCCACAACTTTGGTTACTTCTATCCTTTACCGCACTTTACTTACTTGTTCTTGCTTAGTGTTGAGATAGTTGTTGTTTAGTTGACATATAGGTAAATTCACCTTAGTTGCATAAGCTAGAGAATTTACTTTTCTTGTCAAACCCTAAATTGAAAAGGAAGAAAAATTGAAGTAGCACCTATTCACCCCCCCCCCTCTAGGTGTCCATACGATCCTTTCAATTGGTATCAGAACCTCGGCTCTTTATTTGGGATTTACCGCCTAAGAGAATATGGGTAGCCACGATGGGGATGGTGATGGTGAGCACACCACGGTGACCATGGAAGATATCATAAACTTGGAAACAAGATTGAGCTCTTCCTTGGTCAACGAAGTCAAGGAAATGCTTGAGCAACTTCTTAAAGATAAAGATGACTCATCATCCCCCTCTCCTCAAGAGGAGCCTCCATCCGTTTTACCTAAAGGGAATGCTCCGGTATCCCCCGAGGGTATGATGGTGGGGGGTAAACAAGACAATAATAATTCCTCCACACAAAATGATGGTGGGAAGGGTGAGCACCGTGATTCATGGTACTCTCCCGACCCTCCAATCCCTCACCCTCATGTATACAATAGAGGTGACCCACCTAAGCTTGAAGCATCTACTACTTTTGCTCAATGACAATCTCTAATGAAAACTCATGTGTGCAGCTCTTGCATTGAATTATGGAACATCATCGAGCATGGACTCTTTATTGGGGATCCAAACAACTTGACAAGAAGAGAAGTTGTCAATAGTCAACTCAATGCCACTGCCTTGCACATGATTCGACAAGGATTGGGTACAAAGGATTACCCACACATTGAACACCTCAGTATTGCCAAGGAAGCTTGGGATGCTCTCACGGTGTTGTTTGTTGGGAATGAGAGCATGAGGAGGAACCGGTATGATGCAATAAGCAATGAAGCCGAAGGCTTCTACATGATGTAAGGTGAAAATCATGAAGACATGTACCGTAGGATCAAGACCACCGCCACCGCTTTTAGAAATGTGGGTGCCTCACATGTGGATGATGCATGGATAAAAAGGAAATATGTGAGTGCACTCATGCCCTTTGAGCCCACCGACTTGGAGAGCCTACAAGGAAGACACAACTACCATCTCATGACCTCCAATGAAGTTATGAAAGAGATGGCCTCTTTCAAAGTTGCCGCCAAGAATGCTAAAGATGCCCGTGCTCGTGCCCTTGGTATGAGCAATATTGTCAACGTTGCTTTGAAGGCCAAAGTTGTGGACCATGGGGATGAAGATGATAGTGAGGAAGGCCTCTCCATGGACCACCCCGATGAAGTCAAAATTGCTCATGGTCAATATATGGCCTTCTATGCAAAAAACTTTTGGAAGAACCCCGCCAAGGCCAAGATGGAAATGCAACAAAGAAACAACCCAAATGGGAAAAGAGAAAATACCAATAGATTGAGAACTTTCTTCAATTGTGGTGACCGCTATCACTTTGTGGCGAGTTGCCCCTATGATAAGAGAGAAGATCATGGGGGTAAGCTTGTGTTGAAGAAGACTCTCAAAGCACCTTACAAGAAACCCTTCATCAAGAAGAATCCCAACAACAAGAAGTCGGGAGAAATTGTCTTGATCACTCATGAAGAATACTCCTCCGACAATGAAGATGATGAAGATGAGGAAGAGGAAACTTCTAATGGTGTGGCGGCTCTAGCCACTACTTCTACTCCGACATTCTCACTCTTCGATTCTCCAAATGAGAATTCTCCCATCAAGAACGTCACTTGCCTTATGGCAAGAGGAATGGAGGTATCCTCATCATCTCACTCCACTCCCTTAGCTAATGATGAAATTGATGATGAGATGTCTCTTGATGTAAAAAAGGGAATTAATTGCTTTCGATGATTTTATGACTAACCTACAAGGGGATGCTAAGATAAATTTTGGAAACATCTTAGATCAAATTTACCACACACACAAGAGCTTCTAGATGTAAGATGTATACTCTGGCATGAACACATGATTGAGCTAGAGGCTTTAAACAATGCTCTAGAAGAAGAACAAGAGACTAGGATGTCACTTGAATTAAAACTTGAAGGGCTTGATGAGGCCAATGCCATTATTGTTAATAAACTCATCAAAGAATGTAATCATGCTATTGCTAAATGCAAAAGGGATAAAAAGGACAAGATTGAGTTTGGTATGGTTCATGAAAAACTTGTCGAGGACTTTAGTTTGCTTGACAAGGCTCACAAGGCTTTGGAAAGTGAACTCTTGTCACTCACAAAGTCCCATGAAATGCTTCAAACTCAATTGGCCAATATTCCCTCACCTAGTAACTTCATTCCATCTAGTAGTACAACTATTCTTGAAGAAAATGCTAGGTTGAAGGGGGAGCTAGCCAAGGCCACATTTCCACAAGGCAACAAGTCCATTGATGATCTTTTGAGTAAGCAAAGGCCTAGTGGTGAAAAATGGGGCATTAGTTTTGTCTCCAAAACTAAGAAGAAGAACAACAACAAGAAGAAGGCCAAGCCCGCACAAGATACCAACAAGGCCATTGTGGATAGTAAGACCACAAGTGGTAAAACTATGTCTCATGATGACTTTGCGGGAAGTGCTAACCCTCACTATGTTCTAATGCGTGATTATTATGGTGATGTGTATGCACAATATGTTGTCCCACATGATGGTTATATTGCTTGGTCTATTTGGGTTCCCAAGACCCTTGTTGCTAACAAAAGAAGACCCATTGAAAAATGGGTACCTAAAAATTAGCTTGATCTTTTGTAGACATATGCTTCCGGAGGGTCAAAGTGGGTGCTTGATAGTGGTTGCACGAGTCATATGACAGGAAGTCGTCTATTGTCAAGGACTTAAAGCCAAATGATGATCAAATCACCGTGACATATGCCGACAAGTCAAAGTCTAAGGTAATGAGTTTCGACAAGGTAGTGGTTGCTCACGACATTACACTCGTGAACGTCATGCTTGTTGAGACCCTTGGATACAATTTACTTTTAGTATGTGCTCTTGGAAAGATGGGTTTTGCCGTCTTTGTTGATGATGATATTGTGGTCCTCATGTGGAGCAAGTCTATCAAGGTCGCTTTAGTTGGGCACGTCGAACATGACTTGTATGTGGTGGACTTTTCGGGGCAAGCCACTACAAGTGCGATGTGCTTATTCGGAAAGGCCGATGTGGTTTGGTTATGGCATCGCCGACTAGCCCATGTCAATATGAGAAATTTGCAAAGTCTCCACAAGGAGGGCCATATTGTTGGACTAAAAGAAAATGTTTCCTTTGCCAAAGATCGTGTTTGCAAGGCATGTGTTCTAGGGAAGATGCATGATGCTCCTCACAAGCCTAAGAACCGCATCAAGTCAACCAAGATCTTGGAGCTCCTCCATGTGGACCTCTTTGGTCCTCCATCTCATGCAAGTCTTGGTGGGAAGAAATATTGCTTGGTGATTGTTGATGACTTTTCAAGATACTCTTGGGTTTATTTCTTCAAGTTGAAAAGTGAGACCCAAAAGACCTTCATCAACTTCATCAACTTGGTTCAACGGCAATACAATGTTCTCGTGTTAATTATAAGAAGCGACAACGGCACCGAGTTCAAGAACTACACCTTGAATGATTTCCTTAGTGATGAGGGGATAAAACATCAATATTCCGCTGCATACACCCCTCAACAAAATGGTGTGGCCGAGAGGAAGAACTGGACTCTTATTGAGATGGCTAGGACCATGTTGGCGGAGTTTAAATCTCCATACAACTTTTGGGCCGAAGCCATCTCCACTGCTTTCCATGCATCAAACCAGCTCTACCTCCGCAAAGAAATCAACAAGACTCCATATGAGATACTTACCGGTAACAAGCCCAACATATCCTATTTCCGGGTGTTCGGTTGTAAGTGTTTCTATCTCATAAAAGGTGTTCGTTTGTCCAAATTCGAGTCTAAAGCATTAGAGGGTATTTTTGTTGGCTATGGTCTCGAATCTCACACTTATAGAATCTATGATTAGCTCTCCGGAGCCGTCATAGAATCTTGTAGTGTGACCTTCGAAGAATATGATGGTCCCCAAGGGGAGCGTGTTGATGCTTGTGATGCAGATGATGAAATGCCTTAGGATGCCATAGGAAGAATGGGTGTGGGATATATCCGGCCTATTGAGGAACCCCTTATGGCGGATCGAGAAGAACTATGCTCCACTCAAGTGGAGCCCTCATCTTCACAACCTCAACATGCTCCATCCGCCAAGGAGGGAAATGACTCAAGCCAAAGACAAGATGTGGACCCTCAACATGATGATCATAATGACGACTCTAGTCAAGAGGAGCTTGATTAATTCTCCAGGATGTCAAGTGGTGTCAAGGTAATTACTCAAGGAATATCCATACAAACTGCCTTGAGACAAGCTCAAATCGATGCTAGAAGAGCGCTTGATCAAGACCAAGGTCAATCTTTGCCTCTTAATGAAGAGAATGATACCGGCAATGATCAAGGTCAAGTTGATGGTCAAGACGAGGACCAAAATGATGAAGAAGGGTCCCCCAAGAAACAACGCGGATATCCACGCTCATCGTGAAGCTAGAAAGGAGAGAATGTTGGAATTAAGAGACCACTCTGTGGCATCCCGCAAAACCACTACTAGAAAACCGCGTTGTTTTTGTGCATTGCATCGTCTTCATCATGCATTTGTTTGTCCGAAACTATTTTCAATAAGCCTATTTTGTTTTCTAAAATTACCCTTCTTTCTTTTCGAAACAAAGTCTCATAATTATCTGCTAAACTATTTAACTAAAAATTATTTGCTAAAAAGATTCCAAACAAAACCAAACAAATAAATATCCTACAAAATAATCAATCTAAAACCTAAACCCTTATCTACCTAAACCTAGTCTACCCACCAACCGCAGCTTGCCACCTCACCGCCCCTCCACCTCAGCACTTCACCCATCCACATCACCAATCCCAACCCCCACCCAGCCGACCCCCCTCTCTCTCTCTCTCCCCCCCCCGTCTGGCCCAATCATCCACCCCACTACCTCTCTCCACACACCCAGCCCCACCTGCAGCTAGCCCCACTCCCTGCCTGGACCCACCGTACACACACCCACCGCCCACCACACGCACGCACCCTCGCGGGTCCCACCCTGACCCCACTCCCTGTCGCCCAACCCCCCGCTCTCTCCTTCCTCCTCCCTGCTTCCACCCGACGCGCTCGCCCCACCCCTCCTTCCTTTCCTCCGGCCGCCGGCCTAGCCTCGCCGCCGCAGCCCCGCCGCCTCACCCTCACCGGCCCGCGCGCCTCCACCTCCCACCCCCGCTCGCCGGAGCCGCCCTCGACTCTCCTCCCGCCCGTCTCCGGCGCCCACCGCCATCGGCCTCCGCCACCGCGACCGCACCTCCGCCCCATCGCCGGGAGCCCGCCGACCTCGGGTCCCTGCTTCCCCCTCCTGGCCGCCTTTCCTCCACGCTCGCGAGCTCCTCCGTCGCCACCCGTCGTCGGGCGCGCCGTCCCCTGCAGCCGGCGCCGGCCCGTTCTCTCCCTTCCCGCGCCTGGCCCCAACGGGCTCCCCTCCCCGTCTCCGGCGCCGACGCCCTCCTCTCCGGAAGCTCCTCCGGCCGCCTCCCGTCGAGCTCCTCCGCCCCCTCCTCGGGCCGACCCCGCCGCCTCCGGCCGCGCCGCCCCTCGCCCTCCTCCCGGCTCCGAGCTCCGCGCCCCGCCTCCCCCCAAGCGCCGCCTATCCCCGCATCTTCTGGCCGTCGAGCACCTCTCCGTGCGCGACGCCGACCCGCCGCTCGTCTTCAAGCCACGCGGGCTGCCCCCTGGTTCTCTGTAGCAGGCAGTGGGTCCCTGCCTTGTTTTATTTCGGGTCAGCAGAAGCCGTTTGTAGAAGGAATATGGTAGCCGGAGGCTACCTAATCAAGTTCTACAACGACATTAAAGCCGAGACGAGATCTATGTTACCTATCCGGCGACGATGCACTGAGGTGAACCGCAACCCCCACAAGGATTTCGTGCCGCCGTCAAGGCCTTCGTCCTGGAATCGCCATGACCGCCGACATGGAACCCTGAAGACCGCCAGTGCTGAATTCCGAGGACTCCGACCTGGAACATCAAGATCTACCACACGGACGCACCACGGACTCGGAGAAACCCTCGGACGCCAAGTTCGCTGAGAACCTAGATGCCAAGCTCTTCTCATCGACAGGATCGATCCGATCCGGAACACCAAGCACTTCCTTCGGACGCCAAAACCTGAACCTGAAGAACGCCAAGATCGCCACGAGGACGACAAGTTCTTCTTCCCGGACGCCAAGACCGAACCGATACGAGGACCCGACAAGATCTACCTCCGTTGTCCGAGACCGATCCCGTTCTCCCCGTCGAACCCTGAGACCAACCCCGAACCCCCGGAACCAAGATCGCCGAACCCTAATGTGTGACCCCTTTTCCCGAGCCCTATTTTATAAATGTAATAACAAATGGATGCATATTAAATTGTCATACTCGCATGCATATTGTCGTGTGGTTGGGGGCCTTATGTCGATTCACCATATAATTAAATATGGGGCCCATATGCGGACAAATCTAGTCTCATATTGGTCACATTTAAATTTGTGTAGCGAACCGGTGCTATCTTTTGCCATGTTAAGACAACATTGAAATGGTGGGTATCTAAACAATATGAACCTATTAATTAATTATCGGGACCCCGGTTCCGCTTAATATTGCCTAATTGCATCGCACCTTTGCCATGTCATACATCATACATGCATCATGCCCGATCTTCTGCCGTAGTATTAAATGTTGCATCCGGTGTTTATTCTAGTGTTTTGCTTCTTCGCGGATAAGGCCGTTGAGTTGATGTGAGCTTCGACCCGATCTTCGGATGAAACTTCGACAATGTTTTCAGGCGAGCATCTCCCCCTTTCTACCTATCTTACTTTCATAGTATTTATTCCCTCCTGTTGATCTATTGCTATCTGTGTTGCGATGCTCTAGTTTCGTACCCGTGATATCCCTTGCAGCCGTATATTGCCTTGGACACCTCCTATTACCTGTTGTTTGGTAGATAGTTGGACCTGCGCGTCGTAGTCGCTTGCTCAAGTGCTGTTGCGTGTCGACAAGTACCACAGTTGTTGGGGTATTGCCGCATGTTTATTGTTGGAGATGATCATAACTTTAATTACTGTTTAACAACTAAAATTGAAGTAAGTAAGCAGAGGCACAGGTGGGCAATAGTTGTTATTTGGTTGTTAACCGTCCACTTGTGTCCCGTAGGACCCCGAGTACTTGATACATGTTCCTTGAATATTCGCGCTATCCACATCCGGGAGGATTATGGGACCCCCCTGAGCCAGAGCTTGATTCATTCTTATTTCTTGGGGCCACAAACTAGTTTGAGGTTTTATTTACTATCCTGTACTTATGCCATGCTTTACTGCTTTATTACGATTGTGCGAGGAGCACCTGTACTGTTTAGGTAAGTGGAGTGTTTTCGCGGTATCGACAAGCCCAGTTTTGGGTTCCCAGTCGTTTACAACCACTGGCGCAAACCTTGAGTCCGTCTCGAAGTCAGCTAACTTCGTTGCGGGTAGCTTAATGGGGTGGCCCCCTGAAATATTTCTGAATCTGGTGATTGCTTTGTCGTGAAGGCCTCGTTGGGTTTTGATTTGGTTTTTCCGAGGTTGATCGAGTGTGTGTTGCTATTTGTGCACCCCTGCAGGGTAAAACTTTCTGAAAGCCGTGTCCGCGGTTATGGACGACTTGGAGCACAGTATCTCGATCATAGACAACTATAACTAAAGTAGTGCTATAAATTTGACTTTATAATGACTAGTAATCAGCTTCACTATAATGGAATGGCTAAATAAAACTGCCAACAATTGCTTGTTTGGGTTGTCGCTTGCTACCATCGTACCTGACTAGTAAATATTGCAACTATAACGGAATGGCTAAATAAAAGTACCAACAACTGCTGGGTTTTGGGATATCTCATGCTAATTGTATTTGACTAGTAAGTGTCGCAACTACAATGGAATGGTTAACTAAAATTGCCCACTGCTTATTATATCAGGATGATTATCTATACCTGACTAGTAATTGCTGCAACGATAACTGAATAAATAAAACTGCCAACGGTGTGAGTTCCTCGGTTGACTTCCTCGTTTGGTCTCGACGGGGAAACACCAGGATGGATATGTTTGGTGGTAGTATCAGGTTAGTTCCGAATAGGTCTTTCCTGCCCCTCTCTGATAGCCGTCGTTGTATCGAGTCTCTATAGGTTGTTTAGTGCATGCTGCCGCTGCCGCTTCAGTCCACCATACCTATGTAGGCGAGGACCGCTGAATTCTAGCCTCGTCGTGTACTGGCCTCAGTACTGACGCTCCTCTTTTTCCTTTGCCCTTTGTCGGCACCCCTTTTGTTTAAGCAGGTTTTGAGATCGACGTCGTTAGCATGGTTACCCTTCCGGCTTGGCCTGGGCAGGGTTATGGACGCCATTGGTTATTCTTCAGGGCTCTTAGCCCCATTTGCATATCGTCCGTAGTCGGACGCTCTATCATTTTCAAGGTGATTTGGATCTTTGTATATTATATCTGTATTCTTGACTCATTGAGTCGGTGTTGTATATATATCTGTTCTGTGGGTCCCATCGAGGACTGTTGTGTAATGTTATTACTTTGTTTTCCACCCGCACGCAAGTGCCTGGTGGGCACCATTGAATCGTTTCTATGCGGGTTTGGCGGGAAGCGCTGAAACTTGCATAGGGCCGATTCTGAGGGTGTTACAGAGTGGTATCAGAGCTCAGCAGTTGCGATACCCCACAAGTCCAGCCTGTAGGATAACCTAGCTAACGTCCGAAGTAGAGTGTCAAAACTATTTTTGAAAAATCGGTTGGATTGTTCTGATTAGGTCTGATTTTACTCCTTGCCCTCTGCTGCTCTCCTCTCACCTCTGCGTGTTTTGAATCCGCTCTCTTCCCTCTCTTCGAGTCCAGGATTTCTCGTGGTTGGGTTTTCGTCGTACCTTCAGGGTTTCGCTTCCTCTTTGGGTAACGATGCTTCTACATCTGGTCTTCATGCTATCCGAGGAATCCTTCGTCTGGTGGACTTCTCTTTGTTCCTTCTCGTGCCTTCCGGTGTTTTCCGACGCGACGACATCATCTGCAATCCGATCCGATGCAGAGTCTGCATCACTCCTTTGTTCTGCACCTCAATTGTCGAGATCTTCAGTCTAATTCCGAGAGTTGGTTGCACAATTCGCCTATTCGTGTGCAGAGTAATGGTTTGGGTGCGCGATGGACTGATCACCATCCGACTACTCTTATCATTCGCTCTTGTACATCGAATCAGTGGATCCAGCAATTTTACTCCGTCCACGGAAGCTAGAGGTGGCTTTATTGGTTGATACCTCTACCTTCGCCTTTGTTTCCCGGAGTGTTCTCTCGACGATCACGGACAACGACCTCTTGTTAGTTGTGTCGCGAGGATCTACACGAAGCGCGAAGGATCAGATCGTCGGCCTTCTTTCCGGTACCATGAGGCGGATCTCGAGGGCGAGATCCATTGTTAGTGGTGTCGAATTGTGGCATCCCGCAAAACCACTACTAGAAAACCGCGTTGTTTTTGTGCATTGCATCGTCTTCATCGTGCATTTTATAGGGGTTCGTAGCATGGAAAACAAAAAATTTCTATCGCATACAAACAAACAAGCCAAGATCTATCTACTAGATTGTAGCAACGAGTCGATGGAATAACTTACCCTCGAAGATTCCAAAGCGGTTAACGAGAGCAGATTCTCGTGGATGATGTAGTCGTACTCTTTCCGATCTCAAGATCACGTAGACGATCCTTCCGGCGCTGCGTTCCGGTAGCGCTCCCGCAGTCGGTCACACGTTCGGTACTCGACGAAGACCTTCCTCTCCCTTGTTCCAGCAGGCAGCGGAGGTTGTAGCACTCTCCTCGCAATTCTGGCAGCACAATGGCGTGGTACCGGAAGTAGAGGGGAAATCTCGCAGGGCTTCGCCTTAAGCCGGAGCGAGTATGGTGGAGTATGAGAGAGGCTTTAGTGGTCTAGGGATTAGACACACCAATTAGAAGGATCTAAACCGCAGGCTAGGGCAATTAGAAGCTCTAAACCAAAACGGCTCTAAACCGGAGGCTGTGGCTAGGGTTTAGATTTAGAGGATAGGAACTTGTGTGTCTAGGAGGGGAGCCCTGCCCCTCCTTTTATAGGTGGAGGGAGGCGCGCCTGGGGAGGGGAGTCCCTCCCCAACTCGGCCTCAAGGAGGGCCGGCGGTGGGAGGAGGAACTCCTCCCCCAAGTCGGCTTCAAACTTCCTTCTCCTCTTTCCCACTTCCCAAAATAGCCATTTGACTTTCAAACTAGCCGTTTGACTTTTCAAACTAGGATTTGATTAAATCCTCTATTTGGTACAGCAATGACACTTAGTACATGATGCAATCATACCAACTTGATATAACACATTCATGTACCCCTTCCCCCCGGAGTGCCGGACATTCCGGAACCTTCTAGAATGTTCCCGATGAAAACACCGGAATCATTCCCCAACTCCGAAACGGGACTTTCCTTATATGAATCTTATTCTCTGGACCATTACGGATCTCCTCGTGATATCCCGGATCCCATCCGAGACTCCGAACAGCATTCGGTCTCTTTCTCATAATACCATAACTACTCAAACAACGTCGAATCCTTAAGTGTGTCTCCCTACGGTTCGTGAATTATGCGGACATGATCGAGACACTTCTCCGAACAATAACCAATAGAGGAATCTGGAAATTCATATGGCTCCCACATATTTCTACGATTACTTTGCGATCGAATGAACCACTTACATACGATACCAATTTCCCTTTGTCTCACGATAGTTTACTTATCCGAGGTTATGATCGTCGGTATCTCTGCATACCTAGTTCAACCTCGTTACCGATAAGAACTCTTTTCTCGTTCCCGTGATATGTGATCCCTTGTGAGCCAGTCACATGCTTGCAAGCTAATTGGATGACATTCCACCGAGAGGGCCCAGAGTATATCTATCCGTCATATGGATGGACAAATCCCACTCTTGATCCATGTGTTTCAACCAATACTTTCCGAACACTCAATGCCACCTTTATAGCCACCCAGTTACGGTGTGGTGTTTGATGTCATCAAAGCATCCATCCGGTAAAGGTGATATGCATGATCTCATGGTCGAAGGAATTAGGTTACTATGTATCAGAAAGCATATAGCAATTGAACTATTAAAATGACTTGATCTTTATGCTACGCTTATCTATAGGAGTATGTCCATCACATCATTCTCCTAATGATATGACCATGTTGTTAATAACATCTCTATGTTCATGATCAGGAAACCATGATCATATATTAACCAACAAGCTAGTTTAACAAGAGGCTTTACTAGGGACTCTTTTATGTTTACAAATCACACAAGTATTAATGTTTCCTGTTAATACAATTATAGCATGGTATGTAAACATTTATCATAAGTATGAAGATATGATAATAACCCACTTTATTATTGCCTCTTGGGCATATGTCCAACAGTCTCCCACTTGCACTAGAGTCAATAATCTAGTTTCAAACATTTGTGTATTCAACACCTATGGCTTTCCGGTGTTGTAAGTACACGTTCGCTAGTGGTCAACTGATCTCCGGATCTGACACTTCCAGGTCCGTGTGTAATTGCATGTATTTGCGTCTCTACGCATCACTCATTCTCTAATGAGATGGCTTTGTATAAATTTGGTCCTTTGGTGAGACCTTTAGTTCTTTGGGGTTAAAACATGTTGATAATATTGTCGTACAATATATCTTCATAGTATTATCCCGCTATGAACTACACCTAGTTTGATAACAAACTACTTGACCCAAATGCCCTCTTTAGCTGCTATAATAGCAGTCATATACTTAGCTTTTGTTGTAGTATCTGTCACAATATCTTAACTTTGGAACTCATCCAAATCCATTATGGAACTTACTTTCCATTATATTGTGCCACCCTTAGTTTAGATTGAGATAAACTTGATTTGCACTTTGTGACAAAACTAGTATCAATGTAGTACTGTTACAATGAACTAACCATCTATTTGTCACTTCTAGAAACAATATATTCTTAGTTCTTCCAAAAGATCATAAGAATATCCTTACTATTGTCCAATGATCATCTTATGAATCATTCTGGTATATGCTTACAACATTTAGAGCATAGGACATATCTGGATTTGTACATATCACAGTATGATTGATATAAATACTCTTTGTGATCAAGTATCAATCTATACTTGAATCTTTTTTCACTTACCAAATGTCAATACATTTGAATATATCATCAATATTGAACTCATTCAATCCTTTCTGTGCGACAAGAAACTTTCTTGTAGTTTCTATATTGAACTCATTCAATATCTCGTCTATGTACTTCTGGCACAACCATATTAGCGTCTATTGATGCCAAATATTTGGGTTTTGCCTAAGTCTTTCATCGGGATGAAATTCTTAATATGTGTTAATAAAAGATACATTATTTCCAATCAACAATATGTCTTCCACATAATGTATTAGAAACATGTCTTAGCGCTCCCACTTAATTTCTTGCAAATGCAAGCATCTTCATTGTCTCTGATGAAATTAAACTCTTTTAACAGTTTCATCATAGTGAAGATTCCAACTCCGCGATGCTTACTTCAACCATTAAAGTTTGCATATGCTTTTAGCATCCTTTGAATTGACAAAACCCTATGGACCGTGTTTCGCACATGTCCTAGGTAACAATTCTATTAGAAGAACTTGTTTTGTTTATTCAACTACCACATAACAAATTTATATGTAGTGGTTACTACATTAATCCGTCTAGACTAAATATCGCTATGAAAGATTAGATCTTGTCATAGTCAACCTTTGAACATTGTTGTGAACTCTTTCCCAACATGTCGATTATTTCATAGATGTAAAACATCCATGTCTATTTCTTTATAGATCCAAACACAACTGTAAGGTCTTACACCTTTCTCGAGGGTCCTTTAAATTCAAAACTTGATTTCTCGTGTATGGAACTATCACGGATTTTATGGCTTCAAGCCATTTGACGGAGTCAGGGCCCATCATCGCTTCTTTGCATGTAGTCGGTTCATTATTCTCAAATAATGATTCAACCCTCAAATCTTGGTATTTGATTGTTCATCCGACCTACTTGTTTCAATAGGAACTTAGATCTCCGTGACCACAACCTTTGAGGCACGTGAGCCATGAGCATTGTTGCTGCCTCCGGAACACTTTTCGGCGTTGCGCAACTTTGCACATATAGATAAGGTTCTTTTAACCTTATCAAAGTTCTTTTGTCCTCCCACTTAACTTTTCACGAAAAATTCCTTCTCAAAGAAACTTGACGTTCTAAGCGACAAACACTTTTTTTTCTCCGGTGTTATGGAGGATTACTTAACAGTTATTCAAAATAACATACAAAGACAGATTCATCCGACTTTGGTTGCAAACATCTCTCTTATGCATAGCATACCAATGTTTAAGAAAGGACAACTTGGGTTTTATCCCAAACCATAAATTTATATGGTGTCATTTCAACGGATTATGATGGAGCTCTTTTCAGTGGAAAAACGGTAATCTCTAAAGCTTTTAATCTTTAAAATACAATGGCAGTTTTATGAATTACACCTTCGATCTTACCATGTCAAACAAGGTTTAATTACATATCTCGAACGCTCCATACTCTTATGGTGTTTCGGGAAAATGCAAATCCACGGAACGATTCCTTAAATCTTAGGTATTATGCTAAACTCTGTAACTCAAATATCTTCCTTCATGATCTTATCATAAACTATTTATATTCTTGTTACAATTATTTTGCACTTCATCTTGAAAATCTTTGAACTTTTCAAATATTTCACACTTCATCCTTATTAAGTAAATATTCATATATTCACTCAAATTTTCGGAGAAAGCATATGAAGTTGAAATCCATCACTCTTGACTACCCTTTTGGTCTACGAACGAAATTTTAATTATCTCTAGGAAAGTTTCACAAGCGTCATGTGATCAAAAATCAAAAGACTCCAAAATTCCATCCCCATGGAGTTTCTTCATGTTTTCTTTCCAATATAATTTAAACGGCGATGTCACTTCCTAAGTGATCTTTCAATCAATTTGTCTTTCGACATTTTTAGCACTAGTTTTATGGATGTGATTTCTCCAACGAGATTTGTGAATCATCCATCTTTTATGGATTACGGCAATTATTAGAACAACTCTTTTGTTCTCATAATACCTGATAAAACAAATCTTGAAGGCTAGCTTTGATGTTTAACGAGCAACACAATAACCCTTTATTTGTTCTCGATGAACATCATCACATATTCTTTTGCTAGTTACTTAGGCCATTGTAGTTCATGAATTGTGTTGTTTCATATGACGATTCACACCAACAAATTCAGTATCAAATACTTAAGAACCACATTGTTTAATAAGCAAAGAATATAGCCATAGCATGTATATCATCTATATACTTAAACTGAACAATTCTAGTCTTTTCTTTTCTGCCATATATTTATGAGATTCTCTTTCAGTATTTCCTTTTCTGTTTGAAAGAATCTATCAACATCAATAGTGGAGTCATACATATGACACATAATCCAAAGCGTGTATAATTAAATACCAATGTCTTTGGACTTGCACTTTGAAGTAGATCACCATCATCAAATGTTTGGTGTTCTTTCAAATTCCTTTCTTTAGTAATCTCTTGGTGTAGTAAATATTTTACCTACATCAAATATTCACCCTTATCATGGAATTATCCATGATCAAGCTACTTTTAGCTTATAAAGATGAATCGTGAGTATAATGTTGCTATCCAAAACCTTTTGGTGGATTAGGACAACTAGTGTCTCCAACCCTTCGCAAATTCTCATCAAATATGAGAACATGACTTTTGCCATATTATACTCTGTCATGTTGCAACCAAAACTTTGTTTCAGATATCACAATATCTTCCACACATCATGGTTTCTGAAACAACTCTTTCAGATCCTAGATAACCTTGATATTAAGACAATCCTTTGAATATCAAGAATCATGGAGACAAACATGATACTCATACACTAACTCTTGGAATTGTCACTCTAGATTTAATACCAATTATTAAACTTCATGGAGTAACCGGAACTTACTGAAAGTTTGCAATAGGACTTTTAAACTTTAGATTAACACTTCAAAACAATATGATACCAGTTCGTAAAGTAACTGTAGCATCCCAGCTGTCTAACATCTGTAATGCTACTTGTTATAATAATAAAAAGGGCCACTTCCAACATATAATTGCTGCATCATTATCATATCATGCTCATGTCATCATGCCACCTTGCATTTGAGCATCATACAAAACCCTTTTCTTGTTTGGTTCTTATCTCATGTGCATTATTAATTGTAATTGCCTCTTGATATTGTATTTGGCTCTGGATATATTGTTAAATGCCCAAGTTGAGTTGGGGGCATATCTCTTCTAAACTCCACCACCTTTCTTTCACCACCTTATATTCCACCATCCAATTAATATGAGCTTGGCATTTTAATTTGGGTTATCTCTAGCTCATGTTGGTTGGTTGGATTCCACCCATAATCTTTTGCTTGGCCTTTGCCCACCTTTTGGGAATGCAAGGATTAATGCCACATGAAATAATGTTGTTTTCACAATATAACCACATGGCAAATAATGTTGCATGGGCCATGCAAGTGCCACATTTTCTTGGCGTTAGAAATGTTTTAGCTTTGTTTGCATGGATCACCTCTCCTTTGTTTAAATCTTGTGTTGGCTTGTAGTATTCTTCACCATATCAGCTAAACCTCTATCCCCATCTCCATGCACACACAT
Organism: Avena atlantica; assembly: GCA_910589765.1. NCBI lineage: Eukaryota > Viridiplantae > Streptophyta > Magnoliopsida > Poales > Poaceae > Avena > Avena atlantica. Next base: position 82,604 of record CAJUWN010002077.1, read on the forward strand.
GTGATCATGTGTGAGCATAAGGACAACCCCATCACCACATCTCTCTCCCTTTTTCCTTGTTTTTTTTTGTGTGATCTTGTCCAAGCATGCACGATCAAGCAAGTACCACCTCCCTCTATCTACCCCCCTCTTAGCTAAACCCTAAAACCTACCCCATGCCACCTCCCCATCCTACCTAAACAAAACCCTAATCTACATCTCCCCTAAACAAAACCCTAAGTACCTCTTTTCTCCCTTCTAGTTTCCTAGCATGATCACACAAAACCCTGCCCCAGCTCGCCTCCCCCTCTCTCTACCTGCTGGACCCACCTAGCTACACCCCAACCAGCCCTAAGGCAAACCCTGGCCCGAGCCAGCCCCTAACCAGCTAGCTCGAGTACCTCCCTTCCCTCTCTGTTCTCTCTGCCTAGAAGCCCCATCGAGCTGCCTTTTCCCCTTGGCCTCGCCCTGGACCCACCTGGAAGCCTCCCTGCCTGCCTAGCCGTACCAGACACGTGAAGGGGTGGAGAAAAGGTGGCCGAGGCCATCCTTATCGCCAGCTCCCCCACACGGCGGCCACGGCACCCCCTTTTTCCCCTCTGGTTTTATCTACCCCTCCCTCGACCTACCCTGCCCCCAGATCCAACCCTGAGTCCTCCTACCTCCCCTCTCCCCTCACCTCGCCACCGTCTACCTCCGAACGCCGGCCGCCGTCGGGTCCCGCTCGTCGTTATCGATCCAGGAGGCCCAGGCGGGAGAGAGTGTGTCGGCGTGGACGCGTGGAACCTCTGCGACGCCCCTGGACCCAGACGCGAGGAGGAACAGCCCCCAGAAGCCTGGACCCCGACGTGACCCGACGAACCCTAACTTCGCCAGCGTGTCTGCATCCTTGTCGATCGCCTGCACCCCAAGCCTCGCCACCGCCACCAACACCACCGCGGTAAGCCCCTGACCCCCCTAGACATGCTCTGGCCCCGCCTCGTTTCCTGCCGACGGCGATCGTTTCGCCGAGCACACCGCGTGCACCGGCGAGCGTGCACCTGCCAGACCGTATCTGCGCGCGGGAACCTTTTCTAGCCGCCTCCCTCCTTCCTGTCAACAAACCCAGCCTAGCCTAGTGGTTGGCCCCCCCGCGGGCGCGTCCGCGGTCGTGGGATCGAGCCCGGCGCGCCCCTGTTTTTCCTCTGTCGCGCAGTGTACGTTTTTCAGTTCGTCAGGCGACAGAGAAGATCCACAGTAGAGTATGCTTTTTGCAGATAACCCCCTAGCTCCCTTTTCCCTCAACCGCGCTCCCCTACACCCCACCTGTCAGTGTCGCTGCTGTTTTGCAAAAAGGATCCTGGCAAACCTGTTAATCAACCCGCGGTCCTCCTTCCTCCCAGCCACTGGCGTATGGGTCCAGATGAGCCTGGCCCCACATGTCTGCGACTAGGGCTAGGCTGGCCTGAGTGTTTAACGTTTTCAGGTTCTGTTTAAATTCAAAACTAACTAAATTTAATTCAAATTCAAATCTCAATTCAGATTTAAATAACTTTTCATGTAAAAACCAAATAATGCAAATGTTATATTTTCTGAACCAGAAAAATGAGAGGATTCCAAATATGCCATTCAATTTGCCTTTTGTACATTTAAAATTCCAAGTTCAATTAAATTACACCAATTGCCACTAGAACTTGAATAATTAATAACGATTGTTTTATATTTCCAAATTTAGCAAATGATATGTCTAAAATGATCAGCTCGACGAGACCTTTCTGTTTATGCTATCCATAACTTTAATTGCAGCATGCATCATATAATATATAGTGTACAGCAACTGTTATGGCAACAAATGTGATTCCAAAAACCCCTTAAAATGTTATTACTTGTCTTCCACACCTCACCATGCCATGATACTTATTGCCATGTAAATTGTGCATCATTCATCATGGCATGATTGTTTGCTTGACGCATCTTATTCATATGCTTGTGCTCTATATTCATGTTGGCCTTGTTTGGTTTGGTTTTTCTCGGATAGACACTGAGCAGGGGTTATATCAAGAGAACCAGAGAGCACTACCCAGATCCGTCCCTCGCTTCAACTGAGTTATCAGGCAAGCACTTCCTCATGCTTGCATACATACAGTACCTATTGCCTCTATCTTATTCTTGCATCATTGAGTCGCGATTGCATTAAATGGAATCCCAAGTATGCATAGCCTTTACTTTAAACCCCACCAAGCTTGTTCCTCATCCCATGAGCCATTACTACAGGAGTTGCTTGAGCCATGTGAGTCGTAGAACAACATGTGTAGGGTACGTGAGAGTCTGTTGGATCACGAGGTACCTAAACAACTTAACCTGAGTAGTAATGGGATAACTAATGAAAGTGGCACCGGTGAGCAACATCTGCTATTTGGTTTTTCCTGCTCACTTGTGTCCGTAAGACCCCGAGTATTGATTCCTGTTCCTTGATTTATCGCGCTATCCACATCCGGGAGGTATATGGGACCCCCCTGGGCCAGAGCTTGATTCCGTCTTATTTCTTGGGCCACAAACTAGTTTGAGGTTTTATTTAATATCCTGTACTTATGCAATGTTTACTGCTTTCATTAATTGTCGACATATAGCACCTGTACTGTTAGGATCGGGACACGTTTTCGCGG
>CAJUWN010002078.1:0-11458 GCA_910589765.1 Avena atlantica
GTTGAGCACGAGTTGACAAAAAGAGCTCTAGAGAGCATCCCACAAGTGAGTTCAAGATCGAACCCAGCTCTGATACCTTTTGCATGCTTTGTATCTTCATGTTGGCAAATTTCTCTTTCCTATGGTTTGATTGCAAGCATGTTAATGGTATTATCTTCCCTTGTGACATTCATGTTTTTCGCCTTTAGATAATGATGCTTTGTGTGTTGCAACGAAAATGTTGAACAATTTCCCTTTCCGATGTTTTGTGTGCAAACACAATTCCTTAAGAAACATGTATTGTCATGAGAGCTTCCAAGAATCTCGTCTTGTTGTTGCAACAAACATAAGGACACTTGCTCTTTCATTTGGTTTTTTTGCAAACATAATACTTTTGTTTTGGATATGCTTCCTTTTGTGTTTTTGCCAAATTCTCAAGCTTTGCATCAAAGATGTTGATAAAATTTCTATTCGATTGCTTTGAGTGCCACAATAAGATGTTATATGGAGTTTTTGAGTTCCCACATTTGGATGATATTGCAACGACTCCATGCACATTGACCATGCATATGCATCCCGTTTGCTATACTTGAGTTGTGCTAATCGTGTTGTGAACAAGAATGGACATGCCACATTTGACATGCTCCTCTATCACGCACGAAAATATTTTGCTTGGTCTTTGTTGTGTGAAGGTACAAGTGCATACACGTCAACCTCTATGGACTATATGTTGACAAGAAGAACCGAAGAGAGTTACCTATGGCTACCCTTCATCGAGATATCTCTACAAGCTCAGGTGACTTCCTTCTACTTGAGGACTCATGCTATAATCTTCATGAATTGGCTACGCTTTGAGTGTTGCTTTGCTTTTGTTGTGCGCTTTGTAGGCTTCAAGGAAGGTGAAGGAACATTGAAGTGTTGTCAAGTCAATCTTCCCGAGGACGACTATAAGGTGAACCCCAGGATCAAGAAGGTCTCTCGACCGCTTCTACTTTGTGATGAGCATGTAGAGTCGAGGACGACTCTTTTTGAAGGGGGGGGGAGCTGATGTAGCCCGACCTACGGTCGTTACCACATCTTGGTCCCCAACTTACGCCAAGTCGTCATGGACTCCAAAGGTGAATCCGTTCCTCTATGCGAGCCCCCTTCCTACCCTATTGAATGGTATGCTACTTCATACTCCGTCACATATGCATGATAGGTTCACATTGACAAGTACGGAGGCCAGGGAGGAAGCCCGGAGCATCAAGCCCGACAAGACGGAGGCTTGGAAGAGGAGACGGAAGAAGACATGTCGGCAGCTGCCAGGTTCAAGCGGTACTACCGGTCGGCGGAACCGGTACTACCGGTCAGCGTAGTACCGCCCCCTGCTACCGCCCGGTACTGAAGCCTGCGCCATCGCCACTGGAATGCCCCGGTACTGGCTTGCGGTACTACCGCCCGCAAGCGGTACTACCGGTCCCAGAGCGGTACTACCGGTGATGACCGGTACTACCGGTCCCATGTCCGGTACTACCGGTCATATATGTGCCTGCGCGCACCTGTTGGGCACAGCCCATGTATCCCCTTTACTTACCTATTCGCCTAGTTTATCCCCAAACTACCCCTGTTTATGTGGTTGGCCTATAAATAGAGCCCCCACCCCCTCATGTACCCCTTAGGCATAGATGATAGACTAAGAAAACCCCATTGTGGAATCTCTAGTTTTGCCTCATCCCCTTTACCAAGGGGACCGACTATCGTCACCAACCTCGATTGGACTTTGCATCACGCATCCATCGTTGAACAAGGCCTTGGAGTTCGACGTCTCGTCTCCAAGTTGTCAAGACCCTCCGCAAGGTGTTCTTCCCTCTCCGATGTGGATTTGAGGGAGCACGTTGACCAATCTTTCCTTGCGAGGATTCTATCGGACCGGTGGCCGCCGTTCGGGAGCAATCGGCCTTGTATCGGGTGAGTTTTGCGTGTGTTCATCGTGTTCTTCGCGAGGTGTGTGTTCGCTTCCGCTACCTTCTCCCTTTCCCCTCGCTTTCCCATCGATTTGACCACGAGATCCGTGAAGATCGGGCCCCAAGAGGTTAACCCCTCCATCATGCCTGTATCCAGCGGTAGGAGGGGGCGGTAGTACCGCTGTCCGGTAGTACCGGTTGCTGGGGCGGTAGTACCACTTGCGTCTGGGGCGTGAAGAGGTTCTTCCTGTAGTGTCCGGTAGCTGGGGCCGGTAGTACCGCTTGGAGCGGTAGTACCGGTTGGCTCAACCGGTAGTACCGCTGGCGTCTGGCAGCGACTAGTTGCTTCCCCTCCGTTCCTTGGGTCCTTCTCTTCGTACCTGATTATGCACAGTGTATGCATATGAAGTAGCATGCCATCCAAGGGTGTGTCGAAGTCACACAAGGAGAGGAGCGAGTTCACCTTAGCTTGAAGGAGTTTGGCTCGGGCGCGAGTCATGGGTCCACTTGGGGAGCTCGTTGGAGTAGATGTAGTAGCGGTCGTAGGACGGGCTGCATCATCTCCCCCCCTTGGGAAAGAGTCGTCCTCGACTCTTCAACCGTCACAACTTCCTCTTCGCCATGGTAGGGTGAGAGGTCCTTGACATTGAATGTCGAGCTCACAAGATACTTCGATGTTGGTATATCGATGACATAGGCGTTGTTGTTGATCCTCTTTAGCGCCATGAATGGTTCATCGCCTCTTGGCTTTAGCTTGGAGTCGCGTTCCTTGGGGAAGTGGTCTTTACTCAAGTGGATCCACACAAGGTCGCCCTCATCAAAGATCATCTCTTTCTTGGTCTTGTTTAGCCTTGATGCTTGGCGAAGGACTTGTTGCTCAATCGTAGCTCGTGTGTCTTCATGGAGTTTCTTCATTGTTTGGGCACGCTTGACAACGTCCATATTGGCACGTTCATGAAGTGGAAGTGGAAGGATATCGAGCGCGGTTAGAGGCTCGAAGCCGTAGACGATCATGAACGGGCTCCTCATGGTGGTGGAGTGCTTGGCGCGGTTGTAGGAGAACTCGGCGTGTGGAATACATTCCTCCTAGTCTTTAAGGTTCTTCTTTATCAACACCCGGAGGAGGGTGCCAAGACTTCGATTGACGACCTCGGTTTGTCCATCGGTTTGAGGATGCGAGGAGGACGAGAAAAGGAGCTTGATGCCGAGCTTGGCCATGAGGGTCTTCCAGAAGTAGCTCGTAAATTTTACGTCGCGGTCGGAGACGATTGTTCTAGGCACACCGTGTAGCCGAATTATTTCCCTGAAAAACAAATTGGCTACATGTGAAGCATCATCGGTCTTATGGCACGGAATGAAATGTGCCATTTTAGAAAAGTGATCCACTACTACAAATATAGAATCATGTCCATGTTTGGATCTAGGCAAGCCTAACACAAAGTCCATGCTAATGTCCGACCAAGGTGCATGAGGAATAGTCAATGGCATGTAAAGACCAAAGGGGTTGGACTTAGACTTAGCTTGGATACATGTAGTGCATCGTTGAACGTGGCGCTCCACGTCGCGCTTCATTTGGATCAAACCTTTGGAGACGAGTTGGTTGATTTGACGTTCGATCTCCTTCGTCTCTTCCGGGTTCGTGTGATACGTGGCGCGGTTTGGGAGTGGGGCGCCGGGTATGAGGTCGATGCGGTGCTCGATTCCACGAAGAGGAGGAAGGCCATGAGGAAGCTCTTCGGGAAATACATCTTGGAATTCCTGCAAAATAGTCATCAAAGAAGGAGGAACATTTGTCAAGTCGTTAGTTCCTTGCGCTAGTCCCTTGCATACAAGGACATAGTGCAAGATGGATGGGTTGTTCCGCACTTCTCTCATCTCACTTTTGGTGGCAAGAAGAACACTCTTAGTTTTTCCACTCGAGTTTGGCTTGTAGCTCTCACTCACTATGGTGTGGTTCTCTCGCTCACCACTCTTCTCACAAGGTGTTTTTGTGTATTGCGCCCTCGCTAAAGCCTTTGCATTATCCGCAATTATTTGGCTAGGAGTCATTGGTTGCAACACACAAGTTTTATCAAGCCATTTGAAGGTGTAAGTGTTTGAGTAACCATTATGCAAAGCATGCTTGTCATATTGCCACGGTCTTCCGAGCAACATGTGACAAACCGTCATTGGGACCACGTCACATTCCACCGTGTCCTTGTAGTGCCCAATTGAGAACGTCACCGAGACGGTGTGCTTGATCTTGACGGATCCTTGGTCACTTAGCCATTGTATATGGTAGGGGTGTCTATGCGGATGGAGAGTGAGGTTGAGTTTCTCACACAATTCCGTGCTTGCAAGGTTGTGGCAACTCCCTCCATCGATGACAACTTTGATGGACTTCCCATTGATGCCGGCACGAGTTTGGAAGATGTTCGAGCGTTGGTCTTCATTTTCATTGACTTGAGTAGTCAAGACCCTTGTGACCACAAGCGATGGACTTGCGTCATGCTCACACACAAGAAGTTCTTGGTCCTCTTCCAAATGTTTCCTTGCCAAGGCTTCCTTGACCCTTGCATCAAACTCGTCTTCACTCAAGTATTCTTCATCGCCGTTGTCATGGATGAACAAAACTTTCTTGTTCCCACATGCATTCGACTTGTGCCCTTTGCCTCCACACTTGTAGCATTCACCATTGAATGGTTGATCATCCCTTGTGTGTTTTCCACTTGGGGGTTGTGTTCCTTGAGGGAGAGTTGGCTTGAAGGGAAGCTTGGTGGTGCTTGAGGAGCTTCCACTTGGTGTTGTTGGAGTAGTGGTTGGTGCTTGCTTGTAGGTGAAGTACGTCTTTGGCTTGTTGTACTTGATGTCCTCTTGCACTTGACGCTCGGCCTTCGATGCAATGTGCACAAGCTCAACCATGTTGTTTTACTTTTAGAACTCGGTGATGCGCTTGATGGGATGGTTCAAGCCATTGAGGAAGCGTGCCATTGTTTGTTCATCTCGCTCTTCAATGTTGGCACGAATCATGTTGAGATCCATTTGCTTGAAGTACTCTTCCACGGTCTTTGTCCCTTGACTAAGCGTTTGAAGCTTGTTGAAGAGGTCACGCGTGTAGTGTGAAGGAACAAAGCGGGATCTCATATGAGCCTTCATGTCTTGCCAAGTTGCGATTGGAGGCTCTTCTTTTGCTTTGCGAGCGAGTTGGACTTGTTCCCACCAAAGGTTGGCATAGTCATCAAACTCGAGGGATGCCATGGACATCATCTTCTCATTGCTATAGTTGTGCATGCGGAAGATCTTGTCGACCTTGAGTTCCCAAGAGAGATATTCCTCGGGCTCATTGGAACCGGTGAACTTGGGCATGGTGAATTTGAGCTTGCCAAAAGTTTCTTCTCCATTGCGGTTCTGGTTGCGGCGGTTGCCATGATTTTGGCGGTCATCATCATCATCCGAGCTCTCATGTCTTGCTTGGTGATTGTTGCGTTGCTCTTGCGGTTGTTGAGGTGCCGCGTTTGGTGGTGGAACTTATTGTTGACGACGAGCTTGGGGAGCTTGCTCGTTTTGTTGACGCGGTTGAGGACGAGGAGGAGGTTGATGGTCCTCACGACGAGCTTGGGGAGCTTGCTCTTGTTCTTGTCGTGGTTGATGTCGAGGAGCATTGTCTTGCGCCCTGTGGCGAGGAGGACGTCGAGCCGCATGCGCAATGGGCTGCTCTTCTTCTTCTTGATGTGGAGTAGGCTCGTCATGACCATCATGTTGCCGACGTGGACGATCATGTCGATGATGACGCCTTGGAGGATCTTCGAGTGGTTCGTCCTCTTCGGATGCTTCACTTGTTGATGAAGGGGCATGTCGACGGCGATGGCCTTGGTGGTCCATATGAGGTTGCTCTTGTTGAATCACAAGTGCCCTTGGTTGTGGCCGGTTTTCTTCACATTGTGGAGGTCTTGCGGAGAGGTCACCATCATAGCTTGACGTTGCGGCGTGACGCGGAGATGGTACCGTTTGCGAAGAGCTCATGGATTGAAGAACGGGTCCATCCCGGTGCCTTGAAGCGTGACGGCGAGGTGCACTTGATTCACTTGAGGAGTGCCGAGATGAGCTTGATTCGCGCGAGCGTGGCCTTGCGAGTCCATCGATGAGGCGTTGAAGCTTCTCATCCGTTGAAGCGAGTGCACGACCAAGAGCTTCATTTTGATGCCCGAGGTTGTGTTGCATCGCATGCATTTGGCCACGGACTTCTTCGAAGCGGTTGTCGATGTTCTTGAATTCCACACGGGCCTCGCTAAATTGTTCATCTTGGAGCCGCTCGAGAGCTTCACAACGGTAGTTGAATTCTCCTCGGACCTTCCTATGGTCCCATCGTGTCATGAATTGTGTGTCATCCTCCGGAGGTTGTGGTGGTAGGGATGGCTCTCCATGCCTGTGCATGATGAAAAGCCAACAAGGGTTGTATATGGAGAAAAAGGGTGCGGAGAGTTAGCCTTTTACCTCACCTTGGAGATTATATCAAACTAATTGCCACACAAATGAGTGAAAAGCGTGCAAAGTGAAATGGCAAGAAACTCACACACAAATATGCTACAACTCTCAAAAGCTTTTGGTGGAAGGTTAGGATTGTGGAAAACCAAACGAAACGATCAAAGCAAAAAGGTTATTGTTCTACGTGGTAAAGAACCAAAGATCAAAAGCAAAAGGATATGATCTATAAAAACACGGAAAACACACACGTGGAGAAAAACGGGGTTAGCACGACTATGAAAATGAGCACAAAAAGGTCCTAACGAAGACTATGCTCGGTTGTCGTGCCAACACAAGGAGAGACCACAACTCGTTTGCCAAAAGAGGATAAGCAATAGATTTGTGCACTTGCCTCGGTGCGCTCTTTCTTCTCTCTTTTTTGGCTTACAAGCTTGGTATGCTCTTTGTATTGGGAGACTATGTGTCTTTCTATTTTATCTTCTTCTTTGCCGTTTTTTTATTCTTTTTCTCCCTCTCTATACTACTATGTTAGCTTTTGTATTTGGCCTCACACTCTCACTTTCCGAAGGCAAGTGCACAATGCTTAGACAAACACAAAATGAGTTGCTCTCATAGGATAGATACACACAAAGGAAGATATGGGGCTGTCAAGGTGGTGCAAGTTATACCTTTGGTATTGTTGACGACTTGCAACCGTTGGTGGGGGATGATGTTCGAGTGTTGCGGTGTCGTTGAGCGCGGAATGAATTTGGTGCGGAAGCTGTTGTGAAAATGGCGACAAACACGCGAAACACGAACAAGCGAAGTGGGAAGGTCAGGAAACGAAATTGAGGCGTCAAAGGGCAAGGAAACACGGTCAGAGGAGAGCGGTAGTACCGCTTGCAACGACCGGTAGTACCGGAGAGCGGTAGTACCGCTTGTACTACCAGTAGTATCGGTTACTTGCGGTAGTACCGCTTGCACGGCCGGTAGTACCGCTTGGCACAGAACTGGAACGAGATGAACTTGCCAAAAGCCTCAAATTCGTGAAGATCTGATCGAAAGGCTGGGCTAGAAACAACAGGGGCTATAGATCGACTCCCAAAGCAACAGATCTATGGACCAAAACCACGAAAAACTCACCAAATCCAGAGATCGATCCGAAGGCAAATTGGGGCTCTTTGGTGGGATTTTCGATTTTAAGGTGTGATAGGGCAAAGGTGTCCGATCTTTCGATGAGATGGCGATAATCGATTTGGTGGAGTTCGGGCTTGACGATCCGACTACACGTGCGAGCACGAGCGCCAATGCAATCGCTAGGCCAATCTCCTGGAGGTTACCGATCCTGCGTGAACATGATCAACCTGACCAGCGAGGTCTTAATTCCTACCTAAAATCGAGAACAAGTAAGAACCAATATTGCAATCAAGATATTGCGGATTAAGAGGAAAGCTTTATTGAAAGAGGTGGGATCCTGAATAGGTGCGAAGTACAAGAGGCCTCTGCGACGCTCGAGCCTTGGCGAAGTTGCGACTATGGCTAACTTAATGTCTAAACAAAATCCGAGTCTAGAGGTTCGGCTATGGGGCGTATTTAAGGGCGAAAAGGTGGGGTTTCGGCCAGCCATGGAAGTGGTGGCCGAATCCAACCCTAAAAGTCCTTTTCCCCTCAAATACGGACTCTAAAAAGTGGCTAACTAAAATCCTGCGAAAATTACATGGGCCTGGCCCAAAATAAAGGTGTCGCAGCACCATATTATGCTATGGACGAATTCGTAAAGTACTGATCTTTAATATTTCGTCCAAGCCTTCTTTCTTCATTATGGTGGCCTCAAAGTTCTGAAATCTTCATCCGTGGCCTTCTCTTGGATCATCACATGCTTGCTGCCATCTCCATGCATGGCCATGCTCCAATGCTTGTCCCTCTCATCCATGCTTGGTCCATCATTCCTAAGAGTAAGAAATGTATCTGATTTAGGCAGCATCATATTCTCATGTATGTAAGGAATAGTTCCAAGAAACGAAAGTAACTGATAGTTAAGTGTTTGGCACGAGATCTTGTGATGGGTCCTTGTATGTGTGTTGCTGTAGGTACAACGGTTGTATCAATAGTAGGGATGTCCACATCATGCTCCCCTTCTTGAATTGAAGTCGTCCTCGACCCAATCTCATCTTCCTCACCAAAGTAAGGCTTCAAATCTGCAATGTTAAATGTAGGACTAACCGTACCAAAGTCTGCAGGCAACTCAAGTTTATATGCATTATCATTGATTCTCTCTAACACTTAAAGGGACCAGCAGCACGTGGCATTAACTTAGACTTGCGTAAATCAGGAAAACGATCTTTACGCAAATGTAACCAAACAAGATCGCCAACATCAAACACAACATGCTTTCTCCCTTTATCCCCAGCAAGTTTATACTAGCATTCATGTGTTCAATGTTATCTTTAGTAGTCTTATGCAAGTTTAATATCATTTCAGCGCGTTGTGTAGCATCCAAATTATGTTGCAGCGAAGAAGGTAAAGGCAATAAATCAATAGGTGCACGAGGAACAAAACCATACACAATCTCAAATGGGCACATCTTTGAGGTAGAATGCAATGAACGATTATAAGCAATTCTATATGAGGTAAACTCTTCCCACAATTTAAGTTCTTCTTTAAAACAGCCCGTAACATAGTAGACAAAGTTCTATTTACTACTTCAGTTTGACCATCAGTTTGGGGATGACATGTAGTACTAAACAATTTAGTCCCCAACTTAGCCCATAAACATCTCCAAAAGTGGCTAAGAAATTTAGTATCACGATCAGAGACAATAGTATTTGGCACACCATGCAAACGAACAATTTCACGAAAGAACAAATCAGCAATATGCGTAGCATCATCCGTTTTATGACAAGGAATAAAGTGTGCCATCTTAGAAAACCGATCCACAACAACAAAAATACTATCCCCCCTTCTGTGTTCGTGGCAATCCCAAAACAAAGTCCATAGAATATCCTCCCAAGGAACACTAGGAACAGGAAGAGGCATATATAAACCATGTGGATTAAGGCGAGACTTAGCTTTTGACAAGTAGTGCAGCGTGCCACAAATCTCTCAACATCTCGACGCATACGTGGCCAAAAAGAAGTGTGCAGCAAGAACATCCTCGTCTTCTTGACCACAATGTCCCATCAATCCTCCTCCATGCGCCTCCTGTAACAACAAAAGACGAACAGAGCTATCTGGAATGCATAGTTTGTTAGCACGGAACAAATCCATCATTGAAGACGAACTTGTTCCAAGTTCTACCATCTCTACAATTCTGCAACACATCTTTAAATTCAGCATCATGCACATATTGTTCCTTAATAGTTTCCAATCCAAATATTTTGAAGTCAAGTTGAGATATAAAAGCATAACGGCGTGACAAAAGCATCAGCAATAATATTATCTTTACCCTTTTTGTGTTTGATAACATAAGGAAAGACTCAATAAATTCAACCCACTTTGCATGACGACGATTCAACTTAGCTTGACTACGAATATGCTTCAAAGATTCATGATCAGAATGAATAACAATTCCTTAGGCCATAGATAATGTTGCCAAGTTCTAATGTCCGAACCAACGCATATAATTCTTTATCATAATAGAATAGTTCAGACTAGCCCACTCAATTTCTCACTAAATTATGCAACAGGTTTTCCTCTTGTAATAACACCCTCCCAAACCAATTCCTAGCATCACATTCAAGCTCAAAGTCTTAGTAAAATCAGGAAGTTGGAGTAAGGGAGCATGTGTTAGCTTATCTTTCAATATGACGAAGGCTGTTTGTTGTGCATCGCCCCAAACAAAGGGCACATCCTTCTTGGTAAGCTCATTCAGCGGCGCGGCAATTGATCCAAAGTCTTTAACAAAGCGCCTATAAAAACCAGCGAGGCCAAGAAACTCCTCACTTGTGTGACCGTCTTGGGCTGCGGCCAATTCTCATAGCTTCAATCTTGGCTGGATCCACTTCAATACCCTGTGATGTAACAACATAGCCAAGAAACGCAACTCGATTGGTGCAAAAGGTGCACTTCTCAAGGTTACCAAACAACGTGCATCACGTAAAGCATTGAAACAGCACGTAAATGGTCCAATGTTCCTCTAAAGATTTGCTATAAATCAGAATATCATCAAAGTAGACTACCACAAAAACGTCCAATGAAAGCACGTAAACTTCGTTCTTAATCTCATGAAAGTGCTAGGTGCATTAGTTAAACCAAAAGGTATTACTAACCACTCATATAACCGAACTTAGTTTTAAATGCTGTTTTCCATTCATCTCCTAATTTCATACGAATCTGGTGGTAACCACTACGCAAATCAACTTTAGAAAACATGGTAGAGCCACTCAATTCATCAAGCAGTCATCTAAAACGTGGAATAGGATGACGATATCGAATAGTAATATTATTGATAGCTCTACAATCAGTACACATGCGCGAAGAACCATCTTTCTTAGGTACCGTAAAATAATAGGAACAGCGCAAGGCTAAGGGACTCACGAATATGATCTCTGTCGAGTAGTTCTGAAATTGGCGTTGTATCTCCTTTGTCTCCTCTGGATTGGTTCTATATGCCGCGCGGTTTGGGCAACGTGGCACCAGGAATTAGATCAATTTGATGCTCAATTCCTCTAATAGGAGGTAGTCCTGGTGGCAACTCAGCGGGAAAGACGTCCTCATATTTGCAAAGGTTAGCAACAGCGGGTGGCAAAGAAGGAGGCATATCCTCAAATGAAAACAAACCTCTTTGCAGAAATTGCATAACATTAAGTATTGTTTACATCTAGTTCAGCAATATCATTTTATTTTGCAAGCATACATGAACTCTTCAAACGAATTTTCAGTAGCATGTGTAGAATCAGATTTGTGTTCTTTGGTGGTATAAAAATGCAGCAACAATCTGATTCTCACTTTTATTTTTCTCCTCAGTTTTAGCTCTACTAGCTCTAGCAAGATCATCTTTTAAATCTGTCGGGAGTCATAGGTTTTAGACCAATTTTCTTTCCATCATGCATAAGAGAATAGTGATTAGTTTTTGCCATTATGAACAGATT
>CAJUWN010002079.1:0-22909 GCA_910589765.1 Avena atlantica
TGCGGGAGTGTCGCTGAGCTTGGCGACTAGGGGCTCGTGCGGCACGAGGTCTTGAATGAACAATGGATCGCGGTGTCCGGGGTGGATGCCGACCGCGTTGTACCAAAGCTCTTGCCACCGTTGGACCCAGTTACGGGTCGACTCGCGGGGTCCCTGGACGCACCGTTCCAGGTCCTCAATAGTGGTGGCGCGGGTGTAGGAGCACTCGAAGTGCCTGACGAAGGCGTCGCGCATTTCCTCCCAGGAGTCGATACTGTCCTGGGGAGAGTGTTGATCCACTGCCTGCACGTTCCTCCATCATCAGGGGGAGGTAACGGGCGGCGAGCAGGTCAGTGTGACCCGCGATCCCCATTGCCATGAGGTATGTGCCGAGGCAGACGGCGGGGTCGTACGAGGAGTCGTACTTTTCTATCTCCTTTGGCGCCTTGAAGTTTGGCGGGTACTTCTCGCCTCGGATCATTGGTCCGAAGCACTTGGGTCCGAGTCGACTGAGCGACCCCATGGGCTCGCCGTCGCGGCGATTAGTTAGGGTGTGTCGCAAGTCGTCGGGCTGGCGTGCGCGCCAGCTTTGGTTGTTGATGATGTGGGTGCGGGCGTCGATGGGTTGCCCGTTGGCGGCGACAAGGTTGATTGCGGCCTGGGGTCGTTGGTGGAGAGTGCCGCGTTCGCGGGTCGGTGTTGGAGCTGCAGCGGCTCTGGTGGCGGGCAGTTGAGGGTGTTTGCGTCTCGCTCCCGTGAGGAGACTACTATCCGTGGCTGGTACCTGGGAGGGGTGCCGTTGGGTGGAGGTGGGGCGCCCCTCGCCGTTGATCCTGGCGGGGGTCGGGCACTTCCTCCTGCTGGCGCGTTCTCGCAGATCGCGCGTTCGGCCACGCGGGCCGGGTCGTTTTCGTCGTCGAAGTTCAGGGCATGCCCTTGAACTGTTGGGTTCAGGCGTGACCTGATCCGCTGCTGGTGGTAGCGTGACAGCTCCTGCGCCGTCACCTGCTCGAGGCGAAATTTTTCGCGCACGGCTTGCTCCTTGCGCACCGCCTCCGCCAGTTTCAGGCGGAGTTCCTCGACCTCCATTGCCGTGGCGTTAGGAGGGATTGGGGTGGAGAAAGGATCCTCCGGCGGATCGGCGCCGGTGGCCATGTAGGTCGCGGCGTGGCGAGCGGTTCCGTCGCGAAGGTCGGCGGAGTTCTCCGACCCGGAATCGAATTCGAAGATCCCGAGGATGGAGGGGTCCTCGAAGTTTCCCGCGTTGGAGACCTGGGCGATGGAGCCCGCGGACGAGGCCGCGGTGATGGATCCGGCGAGTGACGCCGGGGTCACCGAGTTGGCGTCGTCGGTGAGGGCCGCATCCTCTGCGGTCGCTGAATTCCCGGCCACGTTGCTGTGGGCCGAGTTGTACTCGGAGGCGAGGCGGTGGATCGTGCGGTCCTGGCTCTCGGAGAGCCGATCGCGTGGCGGCGATTCGCGGATGCGAGCCAAGTCCTCCGAGACGATGACGTCGGTGAGGCCGACGAAGAGGCTGATCGTGCCGATAGGCAGGATCACGCTGTGCGTGACGGGTCGTGCCGCCGGGACGTAGCTGCTCGGCAAGATCTGGAGCATCTCGCCGATCGCTATCATGCGGCCGGTGGCGACCGTCTCGTTGATGGCAGATTGGATCTCGCCGCAGAACACCGGCTAGACCGGCCAGGCCCCACGGTGGGCGCCACTGTCGTGGGAATTGTCACGGCAGATGCTGCAATCGGCAGCGAGTAGTAGAACGAGGGGAAAGGGCGGCCAGCCATCTGCGGTGCGAGATGAGGGCAAAGACACAGGGTTTTACCCAGGTTCGGCCCCCCGGAGGGTAAAGACCTACTCCTACTAGATTGTATTATGGAGGTGTTACAATGGGCGAGCTCGGCGGCTAGGCGGCGAGTCGCTTGGGTGTATGAGGGAACGTGTCTCTACTCACCCTATAGGGAGGTTTATATAGGCTCACCTCCCCTAGGGTTTACATATCTCAACCGATTCGGTTACAGCTTCAGTAGTCGTTTAACCTAGTCCGACTGGGCCTATCCACTCGCCTGGGCCTTCAGCTTCCAGTCGCTCGGTACCTTGCTGGGCTTCAATCCACTCGCCGTTCTGCAGGCCCACTCGCCAGCTCACGGGCCAGTCGGAAACGTCCTGCTGGGTATACCCCAGTAGGCATATCCCCATCAATCCACATATAATATCAGAAATGCCACATTGCTCCCACTCACTTTCTTGTAAATACAAGCTTCTCCATAAGTTTGGACAAATCCAAACTCTTTGATCACCTCATCAAAGCGGAGATTCCAACTTCGTGATGCTTGCTTCAATCCATTGATGGATCGCTGAAGCTTGCACACCTTGTTAGCATCCTTAGGATCGACAAAACCCTTTGGTTGTATCATATACAACTCTTCTTCAATATTACCATTGAGAAACACGGTTTTGACATCCATCTGCCATATCTCATAATCAAAATATGCAGCAATTTCTAACATAATCCTAACTGACTTTAGCATCGCTACGGGAGAGAATGTCTCATCGTATTCAACTCCTTGAATTTGTCGAAACCCCTTTGCGAAAAGTCGAGCTTTATAGACGGTCACATTACCATCAGCATCAGTTTTCCTTTTCAAAATCCATTTGTTCTCCACGGCCTTTCGGTCGTGAGGTAATTCCACCAAGTTCCAAACTTGATTTTCATACATGGATTCCATCTCGGATTTCATGGCTTCTAACCATTTGTTGGAATCCGGGCTCATCATCGCTTCTTCATACGTCGCAGGGTCATCATTTTCATCAACCATGAAATTCATGACAGGATTTCCGTACAGCTCGGGAGCTGCACGCGTCCTGCTAGACCTGCGAGGTTCGGTAGTACTCTCTTTCGGAGTTTCATGATCATTATCATTAATTCCCTCTTCAACAGGTGAAGCCAACTCCGGAACAACTTCCGGCGCTGCGCTACTCGCCATACTTTGAAGAGAAGGTTCAATAACCGCTTCGAGTTCTACCTTCCGACTACTCACACCTTTCGCGAGAAACTCTTTCTCTAGAAAGGATCCATTCTTGGCAACAAAAACCTTGCCCTCGGATCTGTGATAGAAGGAATACCCAATAGTTTCCTTAGGGTATCCTATGAAGACGCATTTTTTCGCTTTGGGTTCGAGTTTATCCGGTTGAAGTTTTTCACATAAACATCGCATCCCCAAACTTTAAGAAATGACAGCTTAGGTTTGTTTCCAAACCAAAATTCATACGGTGTCTTTTCAACGGATTTAGATGGTGCCCGATTTAAAGTGAATGCAGCAGTTTCTAGTGCATAACCCCAAAATGACAACGACAAGTCCGTCAGAGACATCATAGATCGAACCATATCTAATAAAGTACGATTACGACGTTCCGACACACCATTTCGCTGTGGTGTTCCGGTAGGTGTGAGTTGTGAAACAATTCCACACTCTTTCATGTGAGTGCTAAACTCGTAACTTAGATACTCACCTCCACGGTCGGACCGTAGAAATTTGATCTTTCTATTACAATGATTTTCCACTTCATTCTGAAATTCCTTAAACTTTTCAAAGGTTTCAAACTTGTGTTTCATCAAGTAGATATAACCGTATATACTCAAATCATCCGTGAAAGTAACAAAATAATGATATCCACCTCGCGCCGACACACTCATTGGACGACATACATCAGAATGTATGACTTCCAATAAATCTGTCGCCCGTTCCATTGAACCGGAAAACGGCGTTCTAGTCATCTTGCCCATAAGGCATGGCTCACATGTATCAAATGATTCAAAATCAAGTGATTCCAAAATTCCATCCGAATGGAGTTTCTTCATACGTTTAATGTCAATATGACCTAGACGGCAGTGCCACATATATGCGGATATATCATCATTAAGTTTAATCCTTTTAGCATCAACATTATGAATATGTGTAACATTATCATCGAGATATAATAGAAATAAACCATTCATCATCGGTGAATGACCATAAAAGATTTCATTCATATAAATAGAACAACCATTGTTCTCGGATTTAAATGAATAACCACTTCGCATCAAACCCAATCCAGATACAATGTTCATGCTCAGTGCAGGCACCAGATAACAATTATTCAAGTTTATAAATAATCCCGACGGCAAATGGAGAGGTAGCGTTCCGACGGCAATCACATCAACGCTTGATCCATTGCCGACACGCATCTTGACCTCACCCCTTGCTAGCGTTCGCTTGTTCCGCAGCCCCTGATTCGAGTTACAAATATTAGCAACTGAACCGGTATCGAATACCCAGGTGCTACTGCGAGCACTAGTCAAGTACACATCAATAACATGTATATCATATATACCTTTGTTTGCCTTGCCGGCCTTCTCGTCTGCCAAATACTTGGAGCAGTTGCGCTTCCAGTGGCCAGTCCCCTTGCAATAGTAACACTCGGTATCAGACTTAGGTCCAACTCGGGGTTTCTTTTCAGGAACGGCAACAGGCTTGCCGCCCTTACTTCCCTTTTGTTTTCCCTTCTTGTCTTTCTTGAAAACAGTGTTCCTATTGATCATCAACACTTGATGTTCCTTTTTGATCTCCACTTCTGCAGTTTTAAGCATTGACAGAAGCTCGGGGAGAGACTTCTTCATGCCTTGCATATTATAGTTCATCACAAAGCTCTTATAGATAGGTGGCAGAGACTGCAGAACACGATGGATGCCTAAGTCAATGGGAATCGTTATTCCCAAGGACACAAGCTTATCGGCGTAACCCAACATCTTGAGTACATGCTCACTAACGGAGCTGTTCTCTTCCATCATGCAGCTAAAGAACTTTTCTGAAGCGTTGTAGCTCTCTACAGCAGCATGTGTGTCGGAAATCATTTTCAACTCACTCATTGTATCAAATGCATTGCCGTTTTCGAAACGCTTTCAAAGTTCCGGCTCTAGCCCATGCAATATGTCGCAATGAACTAAGTTGTGGTCCTCCTGATGAGACTGATAGACATTCTTCTCCTTGTCAGGGGCATCCTCAAAAGGTGGGGGGCCTAGTGGCGCTTCTAGCACATATTGCTTTTGTGCAGCAGAGAGGAGAATCCTCAAATTCATGGCCCATTCGGTAAAGTTGCTACCGTTCGTTGCAAGTTTCTCTTTCTCCATGAACACATTGAAATTAAAAGCAGGTGGTGCCATCTACAATAGAATTTTTAAAGTTTAGACTAAGTTTATGATAGATTGAGTTCAACTAATCGATATTACGAATGAACTCCCACTCAAAAATGACATCCCTCGTGCCTTTTTGGTGATTACATGAACCAAATCCACTACACCAAGTCCGATCATCACGTGAGTCGATATAGCTTCAAAGGCGAGCATCAAATGGGCATCATATCTACTATATGACTCATGATTAACCTTTCGGTCCGTGTTCCGAGGCCATGTCTGTACATGCTAGGCTCGCCAAGTTAGAACCTTAGTATTCACGTGTGTAACTGTTTTACAACCGAAATATGGCCGTGGATCCAAGAACACCCGATCATCACGTGATGTCTTGGAGCGACGAAAACATAATCGGTGCATACTAAAGGAAGAACACATTCTTATCTTGATATTTAAATGAGGGATCATCTTATTATGCTAACAAAGCGCTAAACAAGTGTCAACACCCGATTTTTAATCCCAGATGCCTGTTATGCCATACATCGCAATCCCGGGATTACCATTTTTGCGAGACAGAACAGAATTGGATACCATAGTACATCATCCATTACAAATGATACATAATTTCTTACACAAATAGGGATCTCATGATCCAGTTCTTAATACAACATCAAGCAGCGGAATACGTAATAATAACGGTAGCGTAGGCGAAGCTCCATCTTCGGGGTCACAGGCAAAGCTGGCGATGGGAGATGATCCTAGTTGTCGTAACCTTCCTGGGATCCATCCTCCAGGTACTCCTCTTCATAGTCTTGCCATGGGAATAGCCAGGGACAAAGCCATGAGTACTATTTAAGTACTCGCAAACTAGTACTAACAGGTAAAGGGTTTTTGGATAATAGGACACTAGGCTCTAGGGTTGTTTTGCAAAAGCCAGATTTATCTCTATGAAGTTCCAAAGCTAATCACAATTTTATAACTCCTAAGTGGGATCTTGTAACTCATATCACAACCCTGTTGTGGTCAAGTCAAAGTCTCACTTCATTTCACAAGTCATTTTGAAAAGTCTGACGGGGGAACAGTATGGCCACTCCAACTGTCCATAACCGCGGACGCGGCTATTCTAATAGTTTGACACTCTGTAGAGATTGTACACTTTCACCACAACATTCGATACATCCGTCAGGAACAAATCCTGAATTCACCATACTCAGTATGAGGATAATCAATCCTAACCTTTCGATTACACGCCCTAGTATAAGCACCTCTCCTGTGAGTTTGGCCTCCCAACCATGACCAACTGTCATCTTGGGTGCTGCACAGGTGGACAATCTTCACAAGGTAGCCTCTGCTCAGACCTTGGCCATGAGGGAGCTAATATTAAGGTATATAAGTTTCCAGTCAAGCCCTACCCAATCTTCGGGTATTGTGGTTGTACGATAAAATTGGAATGATATCGCATCCAGACAACCATCAGTTTTATAAAGGGCTAAGGATCATGCCTCAACATTTTCATCACCAAAATCATCCGGTGTTTTCGGAAACACATGTCCAAAACATTTCAATAGAATGATCCATCATTCCAAGGTTTTCATAACCATTTTTCCACCAAGTATTCCCATCTAAAAGTTGATCAAGTTTTATGCTTAGCACTAGCATCTATAAGTGGGGTAGGCACTAATGAGGGGTGGTGGAATAGTGGAGTTTCAACTAAGTACAACCTTATGTCTCAGGCTGATATCAAGGTTTCTAACTTAGGCCAAATTTTATGCTCTTTATGCAACCTTCACATATCTTTCTAGTATCTACCAATCTCTTAAGTAAACTCTAAGTAAGCTTTGATAAAGAAATAAAGTAAGAAGCTTGCAAGTAAAACTAGGATTGGTTTATCAAATGGGTATGATCACATATGCTTATGGCATATAGTAGGCAGGGTAACAGGTAAGGGTTTACTGACACTATATCAGTATAAGCTTGCTAAATTTCAAGTGTTAGCTTGCAAGGTTACTGGCTTGCATAGGTATAGTATCAGCTTGCCTTGTGCAGAGCAGTGGTTGAAGTTCTCCTCGACTTCTTCTTCGTAGAATCCTCCTTCCTCCTCGTATCCTTGGTCGGTACTAGCGTCTATGAATAAATACGAGGTACACAATCACCAAACAATACTTAACTACTTGCAATCATCACACAAAAGGGTCCTATAGATGATCTAGCATCATCTCTAACATTACAAGGTTAAGGCTTGGTTTAATTCTTTTATTTTTAGAAAATTAATTTCTACTCATTGAAAAACTACTTAAGATTTAATATTCTCCAAACCAAACATGGGATCATGTTGACACATGTCATCACCACATATTTTAGTCCATGGTAATATAAATTAAAGTGGTGTCACAATTTAATAAGGTTTTACCCTTTTATTTTAATTAATTAATGTGTCTATAAATGCCTATGTAGCATTCTTTTATTACTTGAATATTATTTCTGCAGGTAAACCTATATATTTTTATATATTCTGAAAGGTATGGTAAAATGTGATTTTTGAGAGTTGGAATCAACTCAAAAGCTATTATGGTTTAAATTTTAAAAATGTTTGAACGTAGAAAAGCTTCTGCCTTGTTATTTTTACCACGGGTGATCTATAGATCCAAATGGCTTGAATCCAACGGGCTTGGATTCAGAATTTCCATATATTTCTAACAAAATTAGTTTCATTCAATTTGGTGCACTGAATAGATCTGGGTTGATTTTTGAAACTGGGTACAGAAGTGTGTTTGAAATAAAATGGAAAAGGTTTAATTTGAATAACTGGGCTGCGCGGGAAAAGTTAACGGGCCGGCCTGCTAAGCGTAGAGCTTCCGCGGGCTGCTTAAGTGGCTGTCCCGACACGTCAGTGAGAGAGGGGGGTGCGAAGCGGTATGGGACGATGTGGGTCGTTCGATCTGATTCTAATCCAACGGCTGAGAGTCATCGTCGACGTTGAGCAACGCCGGCGAGATAGAAACCTAGCGCGGCCAGTGGGGGTTGCTGGGGGCTCACCGGGGTGCTGGCGAGGGTCGGCGAGGCCGGCGAACGACGAAGTCGATGACGGTGAACTCAGGGGTGGTCGCGGCAGCTCCTGGGGTGGACGAAATCAATGGCCCCCTTCTTCTCCAGAGGTGGCGGGCTCCGGTGAAATTCCAGTGATGCGCTGCTCTCCTTGCTCCTGGATTGAGGTGGGGTGGTTCTGGGTGAGAGAGGAGTGGAATGGTGTGAAGAATTCAAGCGGGGGAGTCCTCTATTTATAGTCTCGACGGTGAGACCGAACGGCATGGGCGGGCGACGGTGGAGACATGGCTACGGGCTGCTAGAGGCATGGCCGGTGGTTGCGATCGCTTGGTGGTCTCCTAGCGATGCTCTATGGCTTTAATGCGCTTGTAGGGGCGGTTCGGTTTGGTCTGGAACATGCGACGCTCTGCGCGGCAGAGGCGGCGTCTTCGACGGCGAGCGGTGGCTGTGCGGCATGGGGCGGCGAACGGGGATGTCTGGCGGTCTCCTGGGTCGGTGGTGATCGTGTATGCACACGGCGAGGGCGGCGCGCGGTCTGTGGGCTTCGGTCGAGGGTGGCACTCTGGCGCATGCTCGGCACGGTTGGCAGAGGCACGGGCGCGGCGTTCCTGGGCGCTCTGGTCGGTGTCTTCGAGGAAGGGCTGGTCGAGAGGGGGCGGTGAGGCATGGGTGATCTCCCAGACAAGGTTGGCATGGCTAGCTTTCTTCCTAGCTTGCTGTCTACACTGGGGTGGCAAGGGTGGCTTCGGATGTTCACCATTGATGGTTTTGGCAAGCTCACAGTGGTGCTAGTGCTTAGTTAATCTTGCTAGATGATCTACTGAGCTGGTTGTGAGCTAGATAGGGAACCATTTAGGCTCAAAGCACTGCACACTATAGTGTTTTGATTTTGTTTGATTTGTGTCTGCCAAGTGTTTGATGAAATGGCCGCATGAATTCAAGTTTTGAATTTTGAAAAGATTTTTGGTGCGTGTGCTAGATTGGTGCTGGTGAGTCTACAGATGCTTGGGTTTTGAAAGTTGAGCTTGTTTGAGTGGTTTTTGAAAAAGTGGGATCTTCTAATATGATAAAGATTCAATTTTGAAATGTCATTTAAACTATGCATTTGAAAGTTTCTGGATGATCACAAAGTGGGCCTTGATACTTTGTTATGAGTACATTCAAGGGGTGCAAAGACCCATAAAAGTCTCTGTTAGGTTGTGAAAGTTTGAGACAGCCAAAGTAGGCATGGGAGTTAAATTGGTCAAAATGACCATTCCCTTATTTTATTTGTTTTGATTTACTTGTCTTTAGGAAAATTTTGGGAAATGCTTAGATGATTTTTATTTCACCTAAGCATCCATTTACAAGCAAAGGAACACACAAACAAGTTGGTTCAAAAGAATTCAAAATGAAATGCATACTCACATGCATGCTTTCATAATTTTATTTAGAAAAAAGTTTTTGTTAACCCTAATTTTTGATGATTAGAGTTTGATGATCCAAGTTTAGTATTCTCAGGGACTTTGAGACACTTGCGAAGTAATGAGATATGGAACACATTGTGTATGGCTGACATCTCTTCGGGTAGTTCCAATTGATACGATACTTCTCCTCGACGGTTCAGAATCTTGAAAGGTCCGATATATCTAGGGGCTAACTTTCCTTTGAGTTGGAAACGCTGCATTCCCTTCAATGGCGATACTTTCAGATAAAAAAAATATCCTATGTTGAAGGCGAGGTCTCTACGTATCTTGTCGGCGTAACTCTTTTGTCTGGATTGGGCTGTCTTGAGGTGCTCACGAATCTTGTGAACCTTCTCTTCTGCTTCTCGTAGGATGTCGGGTCCAAAAATCTGACTCTCTCCTACTTCCGACCAGTTCAAAGGGGTGCGACACTTCCTTCCGTACATAAATTCAAATGGGGCCATTTGCAAGCTGGCTTGATAACTGTTGTTGTACAAAAATTCTGTAAACGGCAGACAGTCTTCCCACTTGGATCCACATTCTAACTCACATGCTCTAAGAATATCTTCGAGTATTTGATTTACTCGCTCCGTTTGTCCATCGGTCTGAGGGTGATATGCGGTACTGAAATCTAGGCGGGTTCCTAAACCTTCTTGAACTTTCTTCCACAATCTCGAGGTAAACTGAGTTCCTCGTTCCGATACAATGTTCTTAGGGACTCCATGCAAACTAACTATTATAGCGATGTACAACTCTGCTAGCTTCGAACTTTGATATGTGGTCTTGACGGGCAAGAAATAGGCGACTTTGGACAATCTGTCCACTATGACCTAGATAGAGTCATTTCCCCTACTAGAAGTAGGCAGTCCGGTGATAAAGTCCATTCCTACAGAATCCCATTTCCATTCCGGAATCTGCAAGGGTTGCAACAATCTAGCGGGTCTTTGATGTCCTGCCTTGACTTGCTGACAAATATCACACTTGGCGATATAGCTTCCGATTTCTCTCTTCATCTTATGCCACCAAAATTGCTCTTTCAAATCTTGATACATCTTAGTTCCTCCTTCAAGATAACTTCTTTCAACTCAGAATCTGCTGGTACACAAAGGCCTCCTTTGTACCACAAAACTCCTTCTTCGTCTTCGGTGAATCCAGGTACTTTTCCTGTACCGATACGACGCTTTATTACTTCAATACTAGCATTTTCCTGCTGCGCCTCTTTAATCTGACTTATCAAAGTGGGCTAAAGTTCTTTACTAGCCAAAAATCCTTCACTTACTAATTCTATTCGAAAATCTTCCATCTCTTTGTGCAAACTTGGTTGCTCCTTCAAAATCATGGAGTTCAAGCGGCACGACAATCTGCTAAGGGCATCTGCTACCACATTGGCTTTACCAGGGTGATAGTGAATGTCCAGGTCGTAATCCTTGATTAGCTCAATCCATCTTCTCTGCCTCATATTCAGCTCCTTCTGAGTGAATATATACTTTAGGCTCTTGAGATCCGAATAAATTTCACAACGGTTTCCCATTAGGTAATGTCTCCATGTTTTCAGGGCTAGAACTACGGCTGCGAGTTCGAGGTCATGGGTTGGGTAGTTTTGCTCATGTTGCTTCAGTTGTCGGGATAGATAAGATATAACTTTGCCTTCTTGCATTAGCACACATCCAAGACCGATCTTAGTGGCGTCACAATACACATCGAAGGGCTTCGTGATATCTGGCATGATCAAGATTGGGGCTGAAATCAATCTCCTCTTGAGTTCTTGAAAACTCGCTTCACATTTGTCGGTCCATTCAAACTTCTTGTCCTTCTTCAGCAATTGGGTCATGGGTTTGGCGATACTAGAGAATCCTTCTACGAATTTGCGGTAATATCCTGCCAATCCGAGAAATGCACGAACTTGGGTTTGAGTGGTTGGGGCTTGCCAATCTTCTACATCTTTCACTTTGGCCGGGTCAACAGCAATTCCTCTGGCTGATACTATGTGACCGAGGAATCCTACCTCCTGTAACCAGAATTCACATTTGCTAAACTTTGCATACAGCTGATGCTCTCTAAGGGTTCCAAGAATGGTCCTTAGGTGTAGCTCATGTTCTTCTTCTGATTTGGAATAAATCAGAATGTCATCGATGAAAACAACGACAAACTTATCCAGGAAGTCCATAAAAATCTTATTCATGAGATTCATGAAATAAGCGGGGGCATTGGTTAATACAAAAGACATGACTGTATACTCGTATAATACATATCTGGTGGTAAACGCAGTCTTTGGAATATCCTCTGCACGAATTTTGAGTTGATGATAGCCAGTTCTAAGATCAATCTTAGAAAACACTTTGGCACCGGTCAACTGATCAAACAAATCATCTATCTTGGGAAAGGGGTACTTTTTCTTGATGGTGACATCATTCAACTTCCGATAATCCTTACACAAACGGTTACCTCCATCCTTCTTGTCCACAAACAAGACAGGTGATCTCCATGGGGACGCACTTGGTTGAATTAATCCTATTTCCAACATGGAATCCAGTTGCTTCTTCAATTCTGCTAGCTCTGACGGGTTCATACTATATGGTCTTTGGGCTATCGGTCTAGTTCCGGGAATTAGTTCGATGATGAACTCGATATCCCGATCTGGGGGCATACCGGGCAAAACATCTGGAAATACATCGGGGTATTCACAGACTATCCGGACTTGGTCAATGGTAGGTTGGGCTATACTCTCGTTGCATTTGAATTGCCGAGGTAAGGTTTCAGATATATGCTCAACTGATATTCCGGCGGTACTGGTCATGGTTATGTCTTTCTTGGCACAGTCAATCAATCCTTTATGTTTGGACATCCCATCCATACCTAGTACTACTTCCAAACCTTTAGTTCCGAGTACTATCAGATTAGCATAAAAATCTATGCCATGGATTCGGATAGGGACGGCTTTGCAAATTTGCCTAGCCTTAGTGGTTGATCCGGGAATTTGAACAATCATTACATGCTTCAGTTTGGTTGGTTGAATCTTACTAGTGCATGCAAATTCTTCGGTGACAAATGAATGCGATGCACCAGAGTCAAACAACACTCTTGCAAGTACTAAATTAACAGAAAACATACCCAGCATGACGTCTGGCGCTTCCTGAGCTTCTTCAGCATGCATGAGAAAAAGACGGCCATTGCGGTTGAGTGAATTCCCTGGGGCAAATCTTCTTCCTGGCTGAAAACGACGCTGCTGCTGAGCTGGGGCATTGGCATTGGGGTGGTAGCACTCTTCTTGTTGGGGCACTCGTTGGAATAGTGGCCTTTATTTCCACAGTCATAACAAGTCACTTACGACTTGTCCTTGGCTGCGACAGGCACAACATTGCTTCCAGTCCTAGGGGCAGTGTTGGTGTTGGCGGTAGCATTATTGTTGTTGAATTTGAGTGGGGCGCGGTTGAAATTGTTAGAGTTGCCGGGGTTGTTGTGATTTCCTCCGGGTCTAGGGTTTCCACGGTTGGGATAGGTCGGACGGTTCATCGGGGGTCTGTTGGTTCTTGGGGCAAATCCTAGAGATGGGTTGGGGCGATACTTTAGGGTCTGATGGGTTCCTGGTTGATGCATCATGCGACGCTTGCGGTTCTCATTGGCTTGGTTGATCTTTCCTTCCATCTGGATAGCTGAGTCCACAAGGGCTTCAATATCAGCAAAGGGGATATTGACTAACACTGTCTGCATTTCGTCATGCAGACCATTCAGGAATCTTTCTTTCTTCTTGGCTTTGGTGTCGATCTCATCCGGGGCATACCTAGCTAATGAAAAAAATTGTCACGGTATTCCACTACAGTCATCCTTCCTTGCTTCAGCTCTCTGAACTCGTATCTCATTCTCTTGATCAAACCTGGTGGCACATGGGTTCTGCTGAACTTGACCTTGAATTCCTCCCAGGTCATCATCTGGCCTCCGGTCATTGCGCGAACACTGTTCCACCATGCCCTGGCATCTCTGGCTAGATAGTGGGTGGCGAATAGGACTTTCTCGTTGGCTTCCACTCCGGCGACTTCTAGGTTATTTTCCGTGGTTTGCAGCAAATCATCAGCATCTAGGGCTCTTCGGACTTAGTGAAAACATGTGGGTTGGTATTCTGGAAATTCTTGAGCATAGATCCATGGTTTTCCTGATTTTTGTGGCCTTGGTTGTTATGGGCTAGCTGGGCTATTTGCTGAAGGGTGGCTAGGTTGGCTTGACGTTCCGCTCTTTCAGCTTCATGGTCAGAAGTCAACATTTGCAGAATCTGCAACATCGGGTCCGGGGATGAACCACTTCCTCCATGTGGCATCTGAAGATTGAGATAGATCACGAGAAAAGAGGGAAATTTCTAAAGTTTTGGGTCTTTGAAAAATTTTTAAAGTTTTACTCAGATTTTTCCAGCAACTTGCTTTTTCATTCATTCATTCATTCGTAGCACACAGTACAACACACACCACAACAAAGAAAAACAGATGGTTTTAAGAACCATTCTGAGAACTACGATACAGTGGGACCGAATACTACTCACTACGTTTGTGCACTAGCGTAGTTGTGAGTTTTACTAAAAGTGATCTAAGGTGTAAAATTTGATGTAAGCTTTGAAATAATTTTGGAGTAGCGTGATTTTTTATGAAGGAGTCCAAGAGGTAAGAATGAGAATAAGTTTTTGTAAATATTTGCTTCCTTTGGTTTTGAAACTAAGTTTTTGATTCAAACGTCCAATCTAACTAGGGTCTCCTATGGTCAGGATGGCTCTGATACCAACTTGTCAACACCCGGATTTTTAATCCCAGATGCTTGTTATGCCATACATCGCAATCCCAGGATTACCATTTTTGCGAGACAGAACAGAATTGGATACCATAGTACATCATCCATTACAAACGATACATAAGTTCTTACACAAATCCGGATCTCATTATCCAGTTCTTAATCCAACATCAAGCAGCGGAATACGTAATAATAACGGTAGCGTAGGCGAAGCTCCATCTTCGGGGTCACAGGCAATGCTGACGATGGGAGATGATCCTAGTTATCGTAACCTTCCTGGGGTCCATCCTCCAAGTACTCCTCTTCATAGTCTTGCCATGGTAATAGCCAGGGACAAAGCCATGAGTACTCTTTAAGTACTCGCAAACTAGTACTAATAGGTAAAGGGGTTTTTGGATAATAGGTGTTGGAATTATGCCCTAGAGGCAATAATAAAGATGTTATTATTATAATTCTTGTTCATGATAAAGTTTATGTTCCATGCTAGAATTGTATTAAGAGGAAACTTTAATACTTGTGTGGTTTGTAAACAACACCGTGTCCCTAGTACGCCTCTATGGACTAGCTCATTGATCAATGATGGTTAAGGTTTCCTAACCATAGACATGAGTTGTCAATTGATAATGAGATCATATCATTGGGAGAATGATATGGTGGATAGACCCAAACAAAGCAGAGCAATTAGATCGTGTCATCGTGTTCGTCTTTGAGAAGCTTTTCCTATGTCAAATATTGTATTCCTTAGACCATGAGATAATGCAACTCCCTGGTATCGGAAGAAAGCTTTGAGGACATCAAACGTCATCCTATGAGAGGGTGATCATAAAGGTGTCTCTCAGGTGATCGGAAAGTATCTGTTGGTTGTATGTATCGAGATGGAATTTGTCCCTCCCAAGTCGGAGAGATATACTTCGGGCCCACTCGGTAATCGATATCAACACCGCTTGCAAGCATGTGGTTAAGGAGTTAATCACAAAGTGATATCGGATTACGGAACGAGTAAAGTACTTGCTGTGAACGAGATTGAACTAGGTATGACGGTACCGACGATCGAATCTCGGGCAAGTAAAATATCGCGAGTCGAAGGGAATATATATATGGGATTGATTGAATCCTGGCATCGTGGTTCATCCGATATGATCATCGATGAATGTGTGGGAGTCAATATGGGTTCCTAGACCCCGCTGTTGATTATTGATAGAAGATCATGTCTGTATATTCTCGAACCCGCAGGGTCACACACTTAACGTATCTCGACGCTAGGATAGATTGGATAATTGGTTTATGAATTTTTGTTCGGAGTCTCGGATGGGATCCGGGATATCACGAGAGGTTCCGGAATGGTCCGGAGAATAAGATTCATATAAGGCGGTGCAGTTTTTGGAGTTCGGAATTGTTCCGGGTTAATCGGTATTGTAACGGAAGCTTCTAGAACCTTCCAAAGGGGACCAACGTGGCCCCACCTTCCGGGAGGGGGCATGGGCCTATGAGGGAGTGTCCTGGCCGCATTGGGCCATGGGCACAAGGCCCCATAGGGCCCAGCCGATTCTAGAGAGATTTGACTCGTTTAAATCTCGGGATAGAATTTCTAGATAAGGGAGAGTTTAAATCGTTTAAACTAGAGATAGGATTTCTAGATAAGGGAGAGTTTAAATTGTTTAAACTAGAGATAGGCTCGGAGGAGGGGCAAGGGCTGGCCGCCCCCTCTATATATAGAGGGGTGGTGCGCCCCCTCCCCCCCCCCACACACACACCCTTCCTCCAAGCCCTAGCAGCCTTGCTACCTTCCTCTCTCCCTCCCGAATGTTTGTAGGCGAAGCCCTGCAGCAGAAATTCTCCACCATATACACCACGCCTTCGTGCTGTAGATCCAATCTATCTCTCCACCATACTCGCTGGTTCGAGGAAGGAGGAGACGTCGAGGTGCTGCACGTGTGCATCTCACGGAGGCACCGCCACTTGTGGTGCTAGATCGGATCGGATCGCGAGGAGGAGAAGCGAGTACGACTACATCACCCACGTTCCGACGAACGTTCCGCTGTGCGAATCTTCAAGGGTATGAAGATCTAATCCAATCTCTCTCGTTGTTTGCATCTCCTAGATTAGATCTTGGCTTTCCCTCTGTTCGCTCCGTAGAAAATTTTGATTTACTATGTCGTGAAACCCTTCAGTGGTATCAGAGCTAGATCTATGCGTAGATGTGTTTCACGAGTAGAACGAAACATGGTTGTTGCGGGCATTGATGTTTTCTGTTGCAAGCCTCTTGTTTGTGTTCTTCTTATGACGCGGGATAGTGAGATTGAAGCGGCCAGGCCAACCTTACGCGACGTCGTTCGCGAGACCGGCTCCGCACTTGACGTGTGGCTTGTTCCACACATGCGGCTGGTGGATGTCAGTTTCTCTCACTATAGTTGTCATGGGATTAACACCGGAGTTTGGCAACCATAATATCACCGTTGTGGATTTCCGTAGGTAAGAATCGTTCTTAGCATCTACTCCCATAAGCCACGTAAAACATGCAACAACAAAGTAGAGGCGTCTAACTTGTTTTTGCAGGGAGTGTTTTCTGTGATATGGTATGGCCCAAGATGTGATGTGTATAATGTATGCGATGATCATGTTTTGTAATGTTTCACGACTTGCATGTAGATGAGTACACAACCGGCAGGAGCCATATGGTTGTCTTTATAATTGTGTATGACCTGCGAGTCAACTTCTTATATGCCATGTAATAGCTTTACTTTATCGCTAAGTAGTTAGCAATAGTTGTAGTTGCTATTCGTGGTGAAGGCAATCATGGTGGAGTGATGGAGATCATGCCGGAACGCACAAGATGGAGATCATTGCGCGAAGATTGGCTATACCATGTCACATAAAGTTATATGCATGTGATGTTTATCCTTTTATGTATCTTATCATGCTTAGATCGCGACGGTAGCATTATAATATGATTCCTCACTTAAAGATCAAGATAAAAACTGTGTTCTCCCCAAGTATGCACCGTTGCGAAAGTTCGTCGTGTCCAAGCATCACGTGATGATCGGGTGCTATAGACTCTACGCTCACATACAACGGGTGCAAGCCAGTTTTTGCACACGCGGAAATACTTGGGTCTAACTTGACGAGCCTAGCATGTACAGACATGGCCTCGGAACACAAGAACCGAAAGGTTAAGCATGAGTCATATGAATGATATGATCGACACTTTGTTGTCCACCATTGAAACCACATCTCTTCTCGTGATGATCGGATTAGGTGTGGTGAATTTGGATCGTGTTCACTAAACAACTTGAGGGATGTTGAATTTAGTGGGAGTTCATCTAGTAATTTGATTAAGTTGAACTATTTATCATGAACATAGTCTAAATTGTACTTGCAAATACTGTAGATCACATGGCCAAATCCAACTTCAACTTCAACGTTTTTGCTGAGAAAGAAAAGCTTAGGAACAATGGGTCTAACTTCACCAATTGGTTCCGCAATCTAAGAATCATTCTGTCTGGCGGACAAAAGGACTATGTCCTTGGTAAAGCGTTAGGTGACCCCCCTGCTGCAACTGCGCCGGCTGATGAGAAAGATGTCTATCAGTCGCGCAAAGATGATTATGGTGTGATTAAGAGCACCATGTTGTTTGCTATGGAACCGGAGCTTCAAAATCGTTTTGAAACCTATCCCGGGCCCTTTGAGATTCTCGAGGAGCTGAAAACCATGTTTCAGACTCAAGCCCGTTCTGAGAGATATGAGATCTCTGAGAAGTTCTTTAACTGCAAGATGGAGGAAGGGAGTTCCGTTAGTGAGCACGCCATAAAGATGTCGGGCTACACTCAACGCCTTGAGCAACTGGAATGCACGATTCCAGAGGAGCTCAAGATTGACAGGGTTCTGCAATCACTCCCTCCTAGCTACAAAAGTTTTGTAGTGACTCATAATCAGATTGGTTCCACTGATACGATCACCGAGCTCTTCGCAAAGCTGAAGGCTGCGGAAGTGGACATCAAGAAGGATAATCATGTGTTGATGGTCAACAAGCCCTCCTTTAAGAAAGGTAAGGGAGCAAAGAAGCCTTCAAGAAGGGCGGCGGCAAGCGCAATGCCCCTGCTGAGAAGAAGCTCAGGTCTGGTCCCAAGCCGGACACCGAGTGCTTCTATTGCAAGGACAAGGGTCACTGGAAGCGCAACTGTCCGAAGTACTTAGCGGACAAGAAGGCTGACACCATCAAAGGTATATTTGATATACATGTTATTGATGTTTTCCTTACTAGCCCTCGTTGTAGTGCCTGGGTATTTGATACCGGTTCAGTTGCTAATATTTGTAACTCGTAACAGGAGCTACGGAATAGACGGCGGCTTGCGAGGGATGAGGTGACGATGCGCGTTGGCAACGGATCAAGAGTTGATGTGATGGCCGTCGGCACGCTCTCCTTAGTTTTACCTTCGGGATTAGTTTTAAACCTTAATAAATGTTATTATGTGCCTGCGTTGAGCATGAACGTCATTTCCGGATCGTGTTTATTGCAAGACGATTATTCATTTAAATCGGAGAATAATGGTTGTTCTATTTATATGAGTAACATCTTTTATGGTCATGCACCTCTTGTGAATGGTTTATTTCTTCTAAATCTCGAAAGGGATGAAACACACATCCATAACATTGAGGCTAAGAGATGCAAGTAGATAGTGATAATACTACTTATTTGTGGCACTGTCGTCTAGGTCATATTGGAGTAAAGC
Organism: Avena atlantica; assembly: GCA_910589765.1. Classification (NCBI taxonomy): domain Eukaryota; kingdom Viridiplantae; phylum Streptophyta; class Magnoliopsida; order Poales; family Poaceae; genus Avena; species Avena atlantica. The sequence goes on from CAJUWN010002079.1 coordinate 19,155, forward strand.
GCATGAAGAAACTCCATTCTGATGGACTTTTGGAGTCTCTTGATTTTGAATCATTTGACACATGTGAACCATGCCTCATGGGCAAGATGATCAAAAGCCCGTTCTCCGGTATGATGGAGCGAGCAACAGACTTGTTGGAAATCATACATACCGATGTATGCGGATCGATGAGTGTTTCGACGCGCGGTGGATATCGCTATTTCCTCACTTTTACCGATGACTTAAGTAGATATGGGTATATCTATTTAATGAAACATAAATCTGAAACGTCTGAAAAGTTCAAAGAATTTCAGAATGAAGTGGAGAACCATCGTAACAGAAAGATTAAGTTTCTACGATCCGATCGTGGGGGCGAATATTTGAGTTATGATTTTCTCACGCATCTTAAAGCAAGCGGAATTGTTTCGCAACTCACGCCACCCGGAACACCACAGCGCAATGGTGTATCTGAACGCCGGAATCGAACCCTATTAGATATGGTCCGATCGATGATGTCTCTTACTGATTTGCCGTTATCATTTTGGGGTTATGCATTAGAAACCGCTGCATTCACTTTAAATAGGGCTCCATCTAAATCCGTTGAGACGACACCGTATGAACTGTGGTTTGGTGCTAAACCTAAGTTGTCGTTTCTTAAAGTTTGGGGATGCGAAGCTTACGTCAAGAAGTTGATGCCGGACAAGCTCGAACCCAAAGCGGAGAAATGCGTCTTCATAGGATACCCTAAGGAAACTATTGGGTATACCTTCTATCACAGAACCGAAGGCAAAGTGTTTGTCGCAAAGAACGGTTCCTTTCTTGAGAAGGAGTTTCTCTCGAAAGAAGTGAGTGGGAGGAAAGTAGAGCTAGACGAGGTTATTGAACCTTCTCTTGAATTGGAGAGTAGCGCAGCACCTGAAATTGTTCCAGTGCCGCCTGCACAAGCAATAGAGGAAGCTAATGACAAGGATCATGAAGCTTCGGACGATGCTGCTACTGAACGTCGCAGGTCGACAAGGTCGCGTGCCCCTCCTGAGTGGTACGGCAACCCTGTCTTGACTGTCTTGTTGGTAGAAGACAGTGAACCTACGAACTATGAGAAGCGATGATGAGCCCAGACTCTGAGAAATGGCTGGAAGCCATGAAATCCGAATGGGATCCATGAGCAAAACCAAGTATGGACTTTGGTGGATCCTCCTAGCGACCGAAAGGCCGTTGAGTGCAAATGGATATTCAAGAAGAAAACGGACGCGGATGGTAATGTTACCGTCTATAAAGCACGGCTTGTCGCAAAGGTTTTCGACAAGTTCAAGGTGTTGACTACGATGAGACTTTCTCTCCCGTAGCGATGTTTAAGTCCATTCGGATTTTATTAGCAATTGCTGCGTTTCATGATTATGAAATATGGCAGATGGATGTCAAGACTGCTTTCCTCAATGGAAACATTGATGAAGAGTTGTATATGATGCAACCCGGGGTTTTGTCAATCCTAAGGATGCTAGTAAGTATGCAAACTTCAGCGTTCCATTTATGGACTGAAGCAAGCATCTCGGAGTTGGAACCTTCGTTTTGATCAAGTGATCAAGAGCTTTGGATTTGTTCCAAATTGCTACGAAGCTTGCATCTACAAGAAAGTGAGTGGGAGCTCGGTGACGTTTCTGGTACTGTATGTGGATGACATATTGATTATCGGAAATGACATCAACATGCTTAACGATGTGAAGAGTTATTTGAACAAGTGTTTTTCAATGAAAGACCTAGGTGAAGCTGCTTATATATTGGGCATCAAGATCTATAGAGATAGACAAAGACGCCTGATAGCTTTAAGCCAGAGTACATACCTAGACAAAGTTCTGAAAAGGTTCAGAATGGATAAGGCAAAGAAAGGTTCAGTGCCTATGTTGTCAGGTAAGATATTGAGCAAGGCTCAGTGTCCAGCTACGGTAAATGATAGGGAAGCTATGAGCAAAGTGCCTTATGCCTCGGCCATAGGTTCCATCATGTATGCCATGCTGTGTACTAGACCGGATGTGTCCAATGCTCTTAGTTTGACTAGCAGATATCAAAGTGATCCAGGAGTGGAACACTGGACAGCCGTGAAGAACATCCTAAAGTACCTAAATAGAACTAAAGAAATGTTCTTAGTCTATGGGGTGGGTGAGAACAGCTTGTCGTAAAAGGTTACGTCGATGCTAGTTTCGACACCGACAAGGATGATTCTAAATCTCAGACAGGATACGTTTATATTTTGAATGGAGGAGCTGTGAGCTGGAGAAGCTGCAAGCAAAGCGTGATCGCGGGATCTACAGTAGAAGCGGAATACATGGCTGCTGCAGAGAAGCGTCAAGTGAAGGAGTTTGGATCAGAAACTTCATCACTGAGCTTGGCGTGGTTCCAAGTGCATTGGACCCACTGGAGATATTGTGTGACAACACTGGCGCCATAGCACTCGCTAAGGAACCAATATATCATCCAAAGACCAAGCATATCAACCGCAAGTTTCATATATCCGAGATTATATAGCAGATGGAGATCTGAAGATTAGCAAAGTACATACGGATCTGAATGTCGCAGATCCATTGACTAAACCTCTTCCACGTGTAAAACATGATCAACACCTCAGTGCCATGGGTGTGAGATTGTGCCAGATGTAAACTAGATTATTGACTCTAGTGCAAGTGGGAGACTGTTGGATTATTGCCCTAGAGGCAATAATAAAGATGTTATTATTATAATTCTTGTTCATGATAAAGTTTATGTTCCATGCTAGAATTGTATTAAGCGGAAACTTTAATACTTGTGTGGTTTGTAAACAACACAGTGTCCCTAGTACGCCTCTATGGACTAGCTCATTGATCAATGATGGTTAAGGTTTCCTAACCATAGACATGAGTTGTCAATTGATAATGAGATCATATCATTGGGAGAATGATATGGTGGATAGACCCAAACAAAGCAGAGCATTAGATCGTTGTCATCGTGTTCGTCTTTGCGAAGCTTTCCTATGTCAATATTGTATTCCTTAGACCATGAGATAATGCAACTCCCTGGTATCGGAAGAAAGCTTTGAGGTCATCAAACGTCATCCTATGGAGGGTGATCATAAGGTGTCTCTCAGGTGATCGGAAAGTATCTGTTGGGTTGTATGTATCGAGATGGAATTTGTCCCTCCCAAGTCGGAGAAGATATACTTCGGGCCCACTCGGTAATCGATATCAACACCGCTTGCAAGCATGTGGTTAAGGAGTTAATCACAAAGTGATATCGGATTACGGAACGAGTAAAGTACTTGCTGTGAACGAGATTGAACTAGGTATGACGGTACGACGATCGAATTCGGGCAAGTAAAAATCGCGAGACGAAGGGAATTATATATGGGATTGATTGAATCCTGGCATCGTGGTTCATCCGATATGATCATCGATGAATGTGTGGGAGTCAATATGGGTGCCCAGACCCCCGTGTTGATTATTGATAGAAGATCATGTCTGCATATTCTCGAACCCGCAGGGTCACACACTTAATGTATCTCGACGCTAGGATAGATTGGATAATTGGTTTATGATTTTTGTTCGGAGTCTCGGATGGATCCGGGATATCACGAGAGGTTCCGGAATGGTCGGGAGAATAAGCTTCTATAAGGCAGTGCAGTTTTGGAGTTCGGAATGTTCGGGTTAATCGGTATTGTACCGGAAGCTTCTAGAACTTCCGGAGGGGACCAACGTGGGCCCCACCTTCCTCGGAGGGGGCATGGGCCTATGAGGGAGTGTCCGGCC
>CAJUWN010002080.1:0-48003 GCA_910589765.1 Avena atlantica
CGGGGACTACTAATGGGGATATGCCGAGTAGGGTATACCCAAGCAGGACGTTTCCTAGTGCCCATGCTGCCAGCGAGTGGGCCTGTAGGATGGCGACTGGATCACGACCCAAGAAGAAGCCAGGCGACTGGAAGCTGAAGGCCCATAAGTGTAGCTAGGCCCAGTCGGATTAGGTCAAACACCCTCCGAGTCCTTATCCAACTCGGTTGTAGATCTGTAAACCCTAGCGAGACGACTCTATATAAACTCCCTAGGACACTCATAGAACTTACGTTCCATCATACACCCCCTACGACTCGCCTCCTAGCCCCCGAGCTCGCCCTTGTACTCTCTCATCAATACAATCTAGCAGGAGTAGGTCTTTACCCTTCGGGGGCCGAACCTGGATAAACCCTGTGTCTTCGCCCTCATCTCGCACCGCAGATGGCTGGACGCCCTTGCCCCTCGTTCTACTACTCGCTGCCGATTGCAGCATCTGCCGTGGCCATTCCCATGGCAATGCGGGTGTTCAAGGCCGTGTGTTTTCGGATTTTCCGTGCGCTTTAGTACATAACACACGGCAAATACTTTATTACTCACTACTGCCCAAGTAAAAAAACTCTCTCGGATCCAAATTAATTGACTTGGTTTTGTCTAAATTCGGATGTATCTAGTCGAATCTAGAAAAAACCAAGTCAACTAATTTGGATGGAGTATGTTTTTCTAAATTTCCTTTACATTTATTTGTATTTTTCCCTAGATACTATGTCACATAAAATAACGCAACACGAAGGTTTTCACGTAGTATTTGGTGATGTCGCCGTCGACAACTATGGCGATGGTGAGGAGAAAAAATCCGAGTTGGTGCGCCACGGAACGGAGATTCAAGCCTTGCACAACATAGTAGTGGTGATTACTAGAGTATGTTCCCAAGTCGAACTACAATGGTACACGGTTCAGGAGGCAATCGGTTGGTGGTAAGTATTGCGCCCATCCGGCCTCTGCCGGATCACGACTCGTGCTACCTCTACAGACTCCACCTCTCGATACCAGATCACGACTCGTGCTACCTATGCTGGCGCCACCTCCCGTCCAATCCTCACTGGATCCCGAGACAAGCTGACTCAGCCTCGCCCCCACCAGTGCAGGCCCCCACCTCCCACTCTCCGGATCCAAAACCACCAAACTAGCCATCTCCAGCTTCACCCCTGCCTGGATATCATGCCAACTATACCTATCCCTTCATCCAAAAATCGTATCACTTCCGATATCCTCATGGGATCTGTAGTACCACACAAAGTTTTCACATAGCCAAAAATGACACCACACGAAGTTTTCATATTGTTCTGACCGTTTCTGAATTTCTTATCCCATTTCAAACTATGGTCAAAACGACGGGCATGAAGGTTCCTTTCTAGGCTATGAACCTTGCTAAAGTTGCATTGGATCTCTAATAAAATATCATATTTCGAGTCTAAAAATGATTTTTGAAAAAAATCATGAGCATTAGATAATGTACCTGTAGTGCAAATCGGACCCACTTCCTACCGATTCAGTGGGAACTTGTCTTTTTCACCGGGAGTGGAAGGAAAGGTTTGAGATCCTTCGGTTGAGAAATTTTACATGTAAGTTGGTCTAGTATTTTTCAAAAATGTAATGATAGCATTTTGAAGTAGCCCTTTGGTGGTTGTTCACAAAATGCCCCGTTTTTGGGGGTCGTAAAATAGAAAATGGCTTTTCCGTGCGACAAATAAGAAAACTTCCTCCTGCAACATTGTTTGCCATCCCATGATACACACGCATGTACAATATGGGTATATTATCACAAACTATGTCCTGATTCTAGCCACAACATTGACCATTTGACCCGAAATTCAGAAAACCTTGAACATGATAGGTCATTTTGTGAAGGTTTTTGGAGACATAATAAATTTACCAAGTTTTTTTATTTTTCCTTGCAACTATGTCACATAATATGACACCACGCGAAGATTTCACATTGTTCGGACCGTTTTTGAATTTCTTATGCCCGTTTCAAACTATGGTCAAAATGGCGGGCATGAAGGTTCCTAGTTAGGGGATGAGCCTCGCTAAACTTGCATTGGATCTCTGATAAAATAGCATATTGTAAGTCTAAAAAATGATTTTTGCAAAAAAATATGAGCATCATATCATGTACGTGTAGTTCAAATTGGTCTCACTTTCTGCCGATTCGGCGGAAACTTGTCTTTTTCACCAGGGGTGGACGGAAAGGTTTGAAATCCTTCGGTTGAGAAATTTTACATGTAAGGTGATCTAGTATTTTTGAATAATGTGATGATATCATTTTCAATTAGCCATTTTATGGTTGCTTCACAAAATTGCCAAAAAATGAGAAATGGCATTTTCCATGTGATTATCCAAAACACATGGCAAAGATCTTTCCTTTGCTGTGTGCCTAACCTGAATACATGACAAAGACCTTTGCCATGTGTCCTCGGCACCGAACACACGACAAAGATATTTAAAATTTCACGCGGGATAAATTCACGCGCCCAAAAATCTATATGCCGTGGAAAACTCGTGCGTAAGAAAAATAAAAAATTTACCGTGCGCCTGATGGTGGTACACCCTGATGGTCAGGTTGGCACCGTCAACTGGGCGAAGATGTAGGATCTCCTTGCCTGTTTTCCATGGGTATTTCCTTTACCGTGCATTTTTCTACTGGTTTACCATGCGTCGTTCTTTGCCGGGTGTATTTCTCTATCTTTGTCATGAGTTTTTTATTTGCCGTGCGACCCATGCAGTTTTGCTGTGTGTGTTCTCTTTTCCAGTTGTTTTCCAGGAGGATGCACGGCAAACATTTCTTTACCGTGCGCAGACACTCGTCAAAGGTCTGGTGCACGACAATGCCTTGTTTTCCCCTAGTGTTCACAAGTTGTTTCAACAGCCTGCCCTTGGCGGCCGACCTGCTACCCATGGCATCCTTGCAGACTTTCCTGACCCTCTTTACCCCGTAATATTTATCCTCCTTAAAATAGGATTTCGTCTCGTTATATTAGTATAGCAACCACATGATACAGCTTTGAGACCACCCTGAGACAAACAATACAAGCATGTCCAAAAGAAAAGAAACATAAATGAAAGAGAAAAACAATACCAACATCCGGCAGATCGCCGCAAACAAGTGAAGACCCACAACCGGTGCGTTCTCCGGAGAATTCCCACCACACACTAGCACTCTTGTATATCAAGCAACATCTTCTGATATTTATGGGATAAACTCATGTTTCCGAGCGCCCTTCTTTACCATATATGTGTTATTTTGTTGTATGAAATCACTCGTCTAGCTCAACCAAATCATATTTAGAACGATTTGCTTGAATTAGTGTTTTTCTTCTATTGGGATCCGTTGGCAAAATCAAAAGATGTTCCGATTCCATTTTTGAGGGGAAAATCTACCAATTGGTGCATAAAAAAATGACGCGTCGACCAAGAAATACGAGCATGACTCCATAACCAGTTATTATCATTGGTGCATGCTATCTCTTCCCTTAGTAATTCTATATTTTACCCCTATTCTCTTTTACAAGATGGTTGTAAATCTACATTCTCACTGGCTACACATTTTTGTTTGGGCTGGGCTACACATTTTTGTTGGCTTAACGGAGATAATATTTGCATTTTCTCCTAAATATCTCTTTTTATTCTGCATTTCATTAGAATTCAAAAAGTGATATGTCCTATATAGAAATGGAGTCTTTAGTCACACTCGACTATGACTCAAGTGATGTCATCCTTGTGGCTTTCAACCAGTTTGACTACTTGCTTCCTTGTTTTCTTTCCTTTATGGGATGTTGTGCTTTATTGTTGGTTTTTTTATTAACTTTGTTACTAGACTCTTTAGCTCTGTTGTTGGCAACAATAAGAACATATATAAAAATAAATTCATGTCAATGATTGCAAAAAAATATTCGTTCCCACGTGTTATTGAAAGACTACTCTTACTTCAAACAAACAAGGTAGCACATGAAGTTATATTACGTAAAAAAATAACAATAATCAACAAACCCATATCAATTACACTTCAAGCTTATTTGTGTACATTATATCAACATAAATCTATAGTTCATAAAAACTTTCAACATGGAAATTGAAACTGATAGAGTGTATTAAGTGGCACCTATGACCCCCCAATAAGAAACCGCGTCATGTTGAAAATGGCAGCAAAATTCAGATTAAAGTAAATTAATGAAGGAATTATTGGAAAGTTTATTGAATTAGTACACACAAATTAGTGAATCACGTCATAATAACGAGGACAAAAATTCATGTCTCTCAACAATAACATGGAATTTCTTCAACAAGCGGTGCATGCACGTGAGGAGGGAAGAAACAAAATCTGTTGACTTACACGGTACTTGAGCGACAAATCATCGACTAGGATCAGTGATAATGCTTGGTGTTGATACACGCAGGTCGTGATTTCTCGAGACTTCCGTATCGGGGAAAGTCACTGACAAATCGTTCCCCATTAGCAGGGTACACATCGGAGAGAGCTTCCCACGGTTGGAGCACCCTGTGTGTCTTCCTCGACTCCCTCTGACGGCCAATTTGGTCTCCTTCCTCTTTCTCCTCCCTCTCTCCTCGCCAATTTCTCCTCTCCCTCCCTCACAAATCCTAGTTGCAACTTCGAAAAGAAAAACTAGTTATAAGTTTAGTTGCAACTCATAGTGAAGATGGGACTACAAAGAAATCCTCAGTTAGAATCCAAGTTGCAACTTTCGATAACAAATCAAGTTCCAATTAGCAGTTGCAAACTCAAGTGAAGAGGGGACTGCGAAACAATCCTCAGTTACAACCTAGTTGTGCCTCCCAAAAAGAGAAACTAGTTACAAGTCCAGTTGCAACTCATAATGAAGAGGGACCACGAAACAAATTCCCCAATTACAACCCAGTTGCGACTCGCGAGAGAAAGCCAGTTATAAGTCCGGTCGCAAATCATAGTATATAAAGTAGGTAGCATGAAACAAATCATCAATTACAATCCCAGTTGTGACTCCTGAGAGAAAAGCCATTTTCAAGTCCAGTTGCAACTCATAGTGAAAAGGAGGCCACAAAAATAATCATCAGTTGTAATCTTGATTGCGACTCCCAAGAGAAAGGCAATTATAAGTCTAGTTGCAACTCATAGTAAAAAGAAGGAATCGTTAAAAACAATGGTTAGTGTCAACCCCAGTTACGACTCTCGAGATTAAAGTCGGTTACAACTCATAATAAAAAAGAAGGGATCTTTGAAACAATCCTTAGTTACAAGTATAGTTGCAACTCACAATAAGAGGGCGGCCGGTAGCCTGGTGGGCAAGGGTAGCTGGAGGCGCATAGTGCCTCGGTCTCCTCGAGGGTTAGAATGACCCAGTAGGCGCTGTCCATTTTTTGTGAGAGTGGAAGGTGTGGATGTGTGCATAACCATGACACGGTCGGCCTATATATAGATGGAAAGGGCGGGAAAACATGGCGGTAAGCAGTGGGAAATGACGGGAAATATCTTTAGTCCCGGTTAGTGGCTACAACCGGGACTAAAAGCTTGGTTCAGAGAAAAGGGCGGGAAAACATGGCGGGAAGCAGTGGGCAATGGCGGGAAATATCTTTAGTCCCTTTTAGTAGATACAACCGGGACAACATCTTATTCAGAAAATGTATTTGGATTACTTATTCAAATTTAAGCACTTTCCATTTTGAAAGTTTAGTGAGATTCAAAATTATGCAAAAAATAAAAGTTAATGCATTTTTAAATTGATAATGGCAAAATGGTTAATAATTTGACTATTTAAAATAATTATTTTATAAAACAAAAAATGGATTTGGATTAATTATTCAAATTCAAGAACTTTTCATGTTGAAAGTTTAGTGAGATTCAAGATTATGCAAAAAATAATAGTTAATGCATTTTTAAATTGATAATGGAAAAATGGTTAATAATTTGAATGTTTAAAATAGTTATTTTATAAAACATAAAATGTATTTGGATTAATTATTCAAATTCAAGAACTTTTCATGTTGAAAGTTTAGTGAGATTCAAAATTATGCAAAAAATAATAGTCAATGCATTTTTAAATTGATAATGGCAAAATGGTTAATAATTTGAGTATTTAAAATAATTATTTTATAAAACAGAAAATGGATTTGGATTAATTAGTCAAATTCAAGCACTTTTCATGTTGAAAGTTTTCTCATATTCATAAGTATGCAAAAAAGTTTAATTATAATGTTTTAAATGATATATTCAATTTTTTTTAAAAAAAGCACAGCGCGCTCGTTTTGGCCCAGCGCGCGCAAATTTGGGCCTTTAGTCCAGCCGGGACTAAAGGGTCTGCCCAGCGCGCGGAAAATGAAACGCTCCCCTCTAGTCTCAGTGCGTGGCACCAGCCGGGACTAGAGACCCTCCTTTAGTCTCGGTTGGTGCCACGCACCGGGACTAGAGGGGGGGGGGGTATGAAATTGGGCCTTCTCCCCCGGTGTGTTCCACGCACCGGGAGACAAGACGACGAACAGGGCCGCCACTCCGACGAACCCCGCGTTGACGCCTCCCTCTCCACGTTGCGCCCGTTCCTCCCTCTCTACGCCGGCCTACCGCACCCCTGCCACCGCTGCGCACCGGCGCACCTCCTACACCGCTCACCGGCGCACCTCCGACGAACCCCGCGCCCCGTGCCTGCCGCCAGCTCCACCGCCGGCCACCGCCACCTCCGGTGGTGAGGGTTAGGATTATAGGATTTTTAGGATTTTTAGTTATATTAGTGTATATAGTTTAGTGTATATTTTTTAGGATTATATTAGTGTATATAGTTTAGGATTATATTAGTGTATATAGTTTAGGATTAATTAGGATTTTTTGTTATATTAGTGTATATAATTTAGGATTATATTAGTGTATATAGTTTAGGATTATATTAGTTTAGGATTAATTAGGATTTTTTAGTTATATTAGTGTATATAGTTTAGTGTATATAGTTTAGGATTATATTAGTGTATATAGTTTAGGATTATATTTGTATATAGTTTAGGATTATATTAGTGTATATAGTTTAGTGTTAATTAGGATTTTTTATATTAGTGTATATAGTTTAGGATTATATTTAGGATTTTAGGATTTTTAGTGTAGGATTTTAGGATTTTATAGTGTAGGATTTTTTATAGTGTAGGATTATTATTTTTAGGGTATGAGATATATTATAATATTGTAAGTTTTTATTGTAATATAATAGTCTAATATAGTATTTTTATTGTAAGACCCTCTTTGTAACCGGAGTTAGGGTTAGGGTTAGGATGTTGGTGCTCGGTGGTGACCGGAGTTAGGGTTAGGGTGGTGGTTCTCCGGGAAGCCACTTAGTCGTTCGCCTCTCCCGCGGCCACCATCACCGGCCATCGCCACCGCACCTTCGGGTTTAGGGTTTATTTGTTAAGTTCAAATAAATATTGTGTGCATTTTGTAGGAACTATGGATCCACCTAGTCCAATCCACAGAGACCTAGATTCAGAACACTTTCTCAAGGATATGATTCAAGATGCCGATGAGGGATCTCCCTCGAGGTATCTGAACTCATCCGGTGAGGGAGAGGATATCAAAAGAAAAGAGGTAGAAGCCCATGGACGCGTAACGCAAACCGCCGAGGTATATATATATGATGTCCGATGATCGTCACTAGATGTACCTAGTTTTATATATATTATGTTGATGAATGTTTCTTCTCTTAGGCCTCTACATCGAGCAAGAAAACCAAGCGCGGCCCAGCCAAAAATTTGCCCCAGGGTACTGTTTATGAAATTACAGAGTTCTCAGGAGAGGGCGAACCATTGGAACAAAAAAAACAAATATTTGTACAACAATGCGGAGTTGTCGCTAGAGATCACACTCGGATCACTGTTCGAGAGTGGAATAAGCCCAAAGAGGCAGAATGGAGTGATGTGTATATCGACGATAGGTTCAAAGAGCAACTATTTACTGACCTCATGGCACATTTCAAGCTGCCAGAATGTGACACTGATGACGAGACAGCTGAAATGAGAAAGAAAGTCAAGCAGTTTGCACTTAAGAATGGCCGAACTATTCAAGAACTGGAAGAAATCATTATGGCAACAATATTAGAAGGACAAGAAAACTCCATTATTCGAATGCTATCTAGCGAAGAAGCAGCCTTACTGGGATGCATTTGTGGAGTATAGGAAGTCAGGAGTTGCAGAGGAAAAGTCTAAAAAAACAAGATAAATGTTGCGAAGAAGAAATATCACCATAACATGGGGCCAGGGGGCTACGCGGCTGCCATGCCTAAGTGGGATGCAAAAGAGAAAGAGCTTCGTGATAAAGGGATTATTGCAGAACCAATTCGCGAAGAATGGGATTTGAGGGCAAACTTGGGCATGGGAGTACGTATGACAAACTTACAGGGGACCTTGTTTGAAGTGAAGGGATAAAGGTACCCAGGAGTGCATGGCTAAAAGTGGTTAAAGATATTAAAGATGGAATAAAACAGTTTCATCCCGATAGAGAGAAAGACTTGCTGACCTTGGTCCTCGGGAATCGCGAACATGGAGGACGAGTCCGAGGCCTTGATGGGAGTTTCACGTGGGAGACTGGGTTTCTGAGGACCAAGGTACCTATAAAAGCTGAGCAAGGGCAAAGCAGCGACGGGAGGAGGAAGAGGAGGCAGACAAGTTCAACCAGTTGCTAGCAAGACTTGACAAGCAGCAGCAGATCGACGAACTTAGAGGAATAGCGCGCTTGCAAGATCCTCCACTCGATATTACCGCCAACCCATCTCAGCGGAGAAGTAGTGTGGCTGGATCGGAGGTCCCGTCTAACGATGCACCCTATACAGATGGCGGTCCTGGCTACCCCATGGATGGAATTAAGGAGCAGATATCTTTTGAGCTCCATAATAAATTGAAGAACGTGTCTGTGAAGGTGGCGATCGGATCTGCTTTGCCTTGTCCGTCTGACGCACGTTGGCATGGCCGTGAGATTCCACCTGGCTATGCTAAAGTCAGGGTAGATCAAATCGTAAAGGAGTGGGAGTCAATGGATCTTGACATCCCTGGACATGAAGGTGAGATCACACTCGGAGAAGTACTTGGTGGTATCATTCTATGGGATAAGAACAACATACGTTTTCCAGGCTCGGCCCCAAAGCCAACACTACCGCATCTGAGTCGTCGCAGATCTCCTTCACCTCCATCACCTCCAAGAAGCCCACCCCATGATGACTACGGCCACCACATCCCGAGTCCATCTCGATCTCCGCCGCAGGCTCAGCAGTCTTCGCCGCTCGCTAAGGACAAAATGCAGAAGCGTGCTCCGTCAGTGAGTACTAAAGGACGCGGCGGCCCAAAACGGAAAGTGTCGCCCCTCCCAACAGTGCCTCATAAGAATCTTCCCATCAGACCTTACGATCGTACTGATGCGGAATCTGCAGCGATAGCAAATGCCGAAGTGGCGGCGCATTTTGAGAAGAAGAAACCCGAGCCCGCTCCGGTATACACCGAGAAGCAAAAGGCATATGCAATTGATTTTCTGAACACAAAATCGCAATATGAGTTGCACCATAAGCCAGATGACTATCTACGCACACCTCAGAAAGAAGTGTCGAAGAGCAAATCAAGTGCAAGCGGTAAAAAATCAGCAAGCACAGGTGCAAGCGGGACCAAAACTGCAATCAGTAAAAAAAATTAAACGTTCCCCTTCTCGAACAACATGCCAAACAAATGATTGCACCCCTCAAGGTGTTTTCAGAAAATGTTCCCCTTCTCGCACAACAACCACTAGATATGTCAGTAGTTGCGAAGTTGGCGGCCAGCATGAAAATTAATCTTGATGAACTGTTAGGCCCCCAACTCGACCTTCTACCCAAGGCTGTTGTAGCCCCTAGATATGTCGCAGGTGAGGATTTGATCAGCAAAGAGAGGCTGAAAGAACTGCCAACACAAATGCGGAATCTCCATCAATGGTACTCGGCGGTCATAAAGCAGGGGAGAATAATGATCGTAGCCAATGTCCCACGTGAGTACTACTTCAGACCCGAAGAGGTCCATAATGAGTTTCCAGAACTGTTCCAGTTATACCATCTCGACACCCTAGACAAATCCATTCTCGGCTGCTATTGTTTGTAAGTTGTTGAATTCATTGTCTACATGTTCAATTTTTCAGTTGTTCAGTTCAGAACATGTAATTATCCTTATTATGCAGAATGAAGATCCTGGAATATAAAAGAAAAAGAATCTATAATATTGGGTTCATTGACCCAGATAAAGTGCATATAACCACGCTAACGGGTAACCCCGAGGAGACAGAGAAAAACATTCTAAGGTTTCTAATGGAGCAAAATTTCTCTGATCACATACTGTTTCCTTACAATTTCAGGTGAGGGTCTTACTCTGTTGTATACATTCGCTTTTGATTAGTCGATGCTAATAAGTGTAACTGATGAGTTACTGATGTATATATAAATGTTTGCATCTTCCACTGGGTTCTGCTAGACATTCAACTTGATAAGGGAAGAGTTGATGTCATGGACCCATCAAAGAGAAACCTGGAAGATTTCCGCAGTATGCAGGACATGCCCCAGAAGTAAGTTTCACGCTATATCGGCCTCTTTTGTTAATTTCCTGAGATATCAGGTAATGAATAACTCATTCATTCGTTTTCTTCACCGGGCAGGGTTTGGATCCGGTTCAAGCGCGAGGTTACGGGTGTATTTAGTGAGAAGCTGACGTTTAAGACGGTCTCGGTAAGTAGCACGTGATATGTCCGCGCATCTCTTTACTTCTAGTTTCAATACAATAATAATGCTAGATTATTATTTTGATTGAATTCTATTCTCGTAAAGTGTACGAGGCAGCCACATGGGTCGAATCTATATGGATTCTACATATGCGAGTTCATTCACACGTTTACCACCGAACATAATGATTATAGAGTCGACGAAAGGAATGCATTCACACCATCATTTTATTGCCGTCACCTTTTGTTATCATGATTGATATTCATATTGATCTCCTTTTTCTTATATATAGTTTGAGAGAATGCGGGATCAACTACTACCAAAGCAACACGTACTAGCAATTGCGGAGGAGCTGGCAGGATTTATTGTCAAAGAGATCGTAGACGATGCCAGAGAATTTAGTGTGAATAGGTGCTACTGATCTCCATGTAATCGAACAGACGTGCTCTAGTTCCGGTATTTTGTGATCTCCATGTAACTATGTAAATTGTATATATTTGTATGCTCGATATCGTAATACAAGTTAATAAGTTATCTTATATATGCACGAATGTGTACGATATGTGGTGGCATAGAAATATTCAAAAACTATGTTGAAATGAAAAATAAGTAAATAAAACAATAAAAAATGAAATCTCTACCACGACAGAGAAAGGGCACAAAATGCTGCCGCGGCAAATAACCACTAGTCCAAGATAATGCTCTGTCGCAGCAAAGAAAAAGGCGCAAAATACTGCCGCGGTAGAGACCACTAGTCCCTGTCCTTAACACCAACCGGACTAGTGGGGGTGCACCCTGAACGCGCAGGGGCAGCCACGTGGACATCCACTAGTCCCGGCTGGTAACTGGGCCAGGACTAGTGGTGGGCCTCTAGTCTCGCTTGATTAGTCCCGGTTCCTAAACCGGGACTAAAGGCCCTTACGGACCGGGACTAGAGGCCCTGTTTCCACTAGTGAGTGCTCAACGGAAAAGAATCGCCAGAGGAGATAAATCAAGCGTTCATCGTTTTAATCCCGAAAGTGTCAAGTACAAAAAAATTAGGACAATTTCGACCACTAAGTCTTCATAATTTGATCTACAATATCATCTCAAAGGTCTTAGCAAACAGGTTGAAAATCATTATCATGAGATCATATCTGAAGAGAAATCTGCGTTATACCGGGAAGACTCATTACTGACAATATTATATCAGCTTATGAGTGTCTTCATTTTATGAAGACAAAGAAGAGAAGAGATAACCGTCATTGTACGCTTAAACTTGATATGATGAAGGTGTATTATCGTGTCGACTAGGGTTATTTGAGATCTATCAGGTTGAAGCTAGGGACCAGTTCCTAGTTCATTGAAACTATTATGAGGTGCGTGACTTCCGTTTCCTTTTCGGTCCTCTTTAATGGCGGAAAATTAGAAAGTTTCAGGCCTACGCGGGGCATTCGACAAGGCGACACTAGTAGAAAACATGCCATCCGTCCGCGCCCCCTCGGAGCATTAGTTCCGGTTGCGCCACCAACCGGGACTAATGCTGGCACGCGTCCCGGTTGGAGCGGGCACGGGGCCAGGGGGCATGCGTCCCGGTTGATAAGGGGGAATACGTCCCGGTTGGAGCAACTAACCGGGACTAAAGGTTTGGCCACAACCACGTGGCGTGGCACGCACCTTTAGTCCCGGTTGGTGGCTCCAACCGGGACGTATTCTCCTGCCCTCTATAAATGCAACGCCCCAGCCCCCTCTGCCTCCACTCTGTTTTTTCGAATGGTGGAAGGTGTGAGGGGTGTGCTAGTTTTTTCTCTTCTATGCATGCATTGAAGGTGTTTGATGAAATGTTTGAGTGAAAAATCCCGTTGAATTTCTCATAGAACAAAAATATAGAAGGCGTCCGAGACGCACTTGAGCTTTCTCCTCTTTATTTCCCTCGATTGAGGTTAGCAATCTTATCTTTTCTAGGTCATTGATACAATTCATGTGTCGGTGTGAATTGGTTATTTCACTATTTATGATGTCCTGTTTTTTTGATAAACTTACTTATATGATGCAGATGAACGGTCGGGAATGGATGTACGGTGACCGGCGCGTAGCCGGGTATATCAAAGGCGTGGATAAATTTATCGATGTGGCTACGGCAAACAAAGAGAATGGATTTATACGTTGTCCATGTGTTCAATGTCGGAACAACAAGGAGTACTCTTCCTCGAAAATCATTCGCGGCCACCTGATTATGAAAGGTTTCATGCCCAACTATAATTGCTGGACCAAGCACGGGGAAAGAGGGGTTATGATGGAAGATGGTGAAGAAGAAGATGATGATAACAACTATCATCATATGTTTCCTGAATACAGTGATACTGCAATGGAAGACAATGGAGAGGAAAGAGGTGAAGAACGGGCATCAGATGAGCCGACTAATGAACTTGGTAGGGTCATTTCTAATGCAAAGAGAGACTGTGAAACAGAAAATGAGAAGTTGAAGTTAGAGGGCATGTTAGAAGATCACAAGAAATTGTTGTACCCAAATTGTGAAGATGGCAGCACAAAGCTCGGTACCTCACTGGAATTGTTGCGATGGAAGGCAGAGTGTGGTCTAACTGACTCCTCATTTGAAAAGATGTTAAAAGTAATGAAGCCGAAGTTTCCAAAACATAACGAACTTCCCGAGAGTACCTACGAAGAAAAGAAGACTCTCTGTCCTCTGGGATTAGATGTGCAAAAGATACATGCATGCATTAATGACTGCATACTCTACCGTGGTAAGGAGTATGAGAATTTAGATAAATGCCTGGTATGCAATGCGTTGCGGTATAAGATCAGACGAGATGACCCTGGTGATGTTGAGGGAGAGCCCCTCCGGAAGAGGGTTCCTGCTAAGGTTATGTGGTATGCTCCTATAATACCAAGGTTGAAACGCATGTTCAGAAACAAAGAGCATGCCAGGTTGTTGCGATGGCACAAAGAAGACCGTAAGAAAGACGGGAAGTTGAGACACCCTGCTGATGGGTCACAGTGGAGAAAAATCGAGAGAGACTTCCCAGACTTTGTAGGTGACGCAAGGAACTTATGGTTTGGTCTAAGTACGAATGGCATGAATCCTTTTGGGGATCAGAGCTGTAGCCACAACACCTGGCCCGTGACTCTATGTATCTACAACCTGCCTCCTTGGTTGTGCATGAAGTGTAAGTTCATTATGATGCCAGTGCTCATCCAAGGCCCAAAGCAACCAGGCAACGACATTGATGTGTACCTTAGGCCATTAGTTGAAGAACTCTTACAGTTGTGGGGCAAACCAGGTGTACGTGCGTGGGATGAGAACAAACAGGAGCCATTTGATCTACGAGGGTTGTTATTCGTAACCATCAATGATTGGCCTGCTCTTAGTAACCTTTCAGGATAGACAAACAAGGGATATAAGGCATGCACCCACTGTTTAGATAACACCGAAGGTACATATTTGCATAAATGCAAGAAGGTTGTGTACCTGGCGAATCGACGATTTCTTCCGACCAATCATCCCGTAAGAAAGAAAGGCAAGCATTTCAAAGGTGAGGCAGATCACCGAAAGAAGCCTGAACTCCCTGCTGGTGATGATGTATTTGGTATGGTCAAGGACATAGAAGTAATCTTTGGAAAGGGTCCCGGCGGTCAATCAGTTCCGAACGACGTCGCTACAGGACACGCACCCATGTGGAAGAAGAAATCTATATTTTGGGAGCTGCCATATTGGAAAGTCCTGCGTGTCCGCTCTTCAATCGACGTGATGCACGTGACGAAGAATCTCTGCGTGAACCTGCTAGGATTCCTAGGCGTGTATGGGAAGACAAAATATACACCTGAAGCATGGGAGGACCAACAAATTATGAAAGACCCAAAGAACATGCATACACATAACAAGACGGATAAAGGGCGTCACTTAAGTCGTGCCAGCTATGCTATTACCAGAGCAGAGAAGGAAATCTTTTTTAAAGTCCTTTACAGTATCAAGGTGCCATCGGGCTTCTCATCTAATATAAAGGGGATAATAAATATGGCAGAGAAAAAGTTCCAAAACCTGAAGTCTCATGACTGTCACGTGATTATGACGCAGTTGCTTCCGATTGCATTGAGGGGGCTTCTACCGGAAAATGTTCGAGTACCCATTGTGAAGCTGTGTTCATTCCTCAATGCAATATCTCAGAAGGTAATCTCCCTGAAACTGGCCGCAGTGGTGTCCCTGCTCTCAAAAACCATCTTGGAGATGCCTCAAACTGGCTGGAGGACTGGACTCGCAAGGATGCCTATTTATAGTACAAGCAGCTCGGCATAGTGTCGACACTTACGAAATAATGTCGACACTCACCCCTATCATTAGTGCTAACTCGTGTTTTGTCCCGGTTGGTGTCTCCAACCGGGACTACATGTTGATCTTTAGTCCCGGTTGGTGACACCATCCGGGACAAGGTACACGCCGCACGACATAATGTCGACATAATGTTGTGCCCATATTATGCATGTGTCCCACGACATAATGTCCCGGTTGGTGACACCAACCTTTTTGTCGCACGGAAAAGCCCTTTTCCATTTTCCGAGCGCAAAAAACGGGTCGTTTTGTGAAGTAACCACCAAAATGCCGTTTCAGAATGCTACCGTCTCATTTTCCTAAAATACTAGACCACCTTACATGGACTATCTCCCAACAGGGACATCTTAAACCTTTTCGTCCATCCCGGGTAAAAAGAACAAATGTCTGCTGAATCGGTAGGAAGTGGGTCCGGTTTGTACTACAGGTACATGATCTATCGCCCGTGATTTTTTGTAAAAATAATTTTTAGACTCGCAATATGTGGTTTCTTTAGAGATCCAATGCAAGTTCTAACGATGCTCGTCCCCTATCTTCATGCACACCGGTTCGACATAGTTAGAAATTCAGATAATTCAAAACGGGCATCATAAATTCAAAAAAATCCGAACAATGAAAATCCTTCGCGTGGTTATGTTACATAGTTGAAAGGAAAAATACCAGACTTGGTATATTGATCATGTTTTGAAAAAACCTTCACAAAATGACCTATCATGTTCGAGGTTTCATGGCTTTCGGTCCAAATGACCGATGTTATGTGCTGAATCACGGCATAGTTTGTGATGTTGTGCCCATATTATGCATGTGTGTGGACATTGGTATGGAGAACAATGTTGCAGGAGGAAGTTTGCCTTTTTGTCACACGGAAAAGCCCTTTTCCATTTTCCGAGCGCAAAAAAGGGTCATTTTGTGAAGTAACCACCAAAATGCCGTTTCAGAATGATACCGTCCCATTTTCCTAAAATACTAGACCACCTTACATGGACTATCTCCCAACAGGGATATCTCAAACCTTTTCGGCCATCCCGGGTAAAAAGGACAAATGTCTGCCGAATCGGTAGGAAGTGGGTCCGGTTTGTACTACAGGTACATGATCTATCGCCCGTGATTTTTTGTAAAAATCATTTTTAGATTCGCAATATGTGGTTTAT
Organism: Avena atlantica; assembly: GCA_910589765.1. Taxonomy (NCBI): domain Eukaryota; kingdom Viridiplantae; phylum Streptophyta; class Magnoliopsida; order Poales; family Poaceae; genus Avena; species Avena atlantica. Next base: position 16,215 of record CAJUWN010002080.1, read on the forward strand.
TTCGATATCCAATGCAAGTTCTAACGATGCTCGTCCCCTATCTTCATGCACACCGGTTCGATCATAGTTAGAAATTCAGATAATTCAAAACGGGCATAATAAATTCAAAAAAATCCGAACAATGAAAATCCTTCGCGTGGTTATGTTACATAGTTGAAAGGAAAAATACCAGACTTGGTATATTGATCATGTTTCGAAAAAACCTTCACAAAATGACCTATCATGTTCGAGGTTTCATGGCTTTCGGTCCAAATGACCGATGTTATATGCTGGTCACGGCATAGTTTGTGATGTTGTGCCCATATTATGCATGTGTGTGGACATTGGTATGGAGAACAATGTTGCAGGAGGAAGTTTTCCTTTTTGTCGCACGGAAAATCCCTTTTCCATTTTCCGAGCGCAAAAAATGGGTCGTTTTGTGAAGTAACCACCAATATGGCGTTTCAGAATGCTACCCTCCCATTTTCCTAAAATACTAGACCACCTTACATGGACTATCTCCCAACAGGGACATCTCAAACCTTTTCGTCCATCCCGGATAAAAAGGACAAATGTCTGCCGAATCGGTAGGAAGTGGGTCCGGTTTGTACTACAGGTACATGATCTATCGCCCGTGATTTTTTGTAAAAATCATTTTTAGACTCGCAATATGTGGTTTCTTTAGAGATCCAATGCAAGTTCTAACGATGCTCGTCCCCTATCTTCATGCACACCGTTCGACCATAGTTAGAAATTCAGATAATTCAAAATGGGCATAATAAATTCAAAAAAAAATCCGAACAATGAAAATCCTTCGCGTGGTGTCATATTATGTTACATAGTTGAAAGGAAAAATACCAGACTTGGTATATTGATCATGTTTCGAAAAAACCTTCACAAAATGACCTATCATGTTCGAGGTTTCATGGCTTTCGGTCCAAATGACCGATGTTATGTGTTGAATCACGGCATAGTTTGTGATGTTGTGCCCATATTATGGATGTGTGTGCACATTGGTATGGAGAACAATGTTGCAGGAGGAAGTTTTCCTTTTTGTCGCACGGAAAAACCCTTTTCCATTTTCCGAGCGCAAAAAAGGGTCGTTTTGTGAAGTAACCACCAAAATGCCATTTCAGAATGCTACCGTCCCATTTTCCTAAAATACTAGACCACCTTACATGGACTATCTCCCAACAGGGACATCTCAAACCTTTTCGTCTATCCCGGATAAAAAGGACAAATGTCTGCCGAATTGGCAGGACGTGGGTCCGGTTTGTACATACGAAATAATGTCGACACTCACCCCTATCATTAGTGTTGACTCGTGTTTTGTCCCGGTTGGTGTCTCCAACCGGGACTAAAGGTTCATCTTTAGTCCCGGTTGGTGACACCATCCGGGACATACAAGGTACACGCCGCACGACATAATGTCGACACGCCATTTTTCCCGCCATTTTTCTTCCCGCCAGTTCTTCCCTCAAGTTCTTCCCGCCAGTTCTTCACTATATATATGTAGGGTTCGCCTCCATTGTCATTGCACATCTCTAGACTCATATCTGCAACCTCATCACTCTTTCCCATGGCTTCCACGTAGCACTTACTCCCAGGGAGGCGGAGGCGCTTTGCGCCTCGAACTACCCCTGCCCGCCGGGCTACTGTATCCCCGTCGGCTGGATGCTGAGCGCCGGAGGCGTGCCGGTTAATTCATTTTTATGTTTAAAGTTTTTCTAAATTCCAAATTAATATTCAAAAATATAAGTTAATTCATTTTAAATGGTTACATTAATTATTTTTTAAAAATAGAAAATGGTTTTGGATTATTTATTCAAATCCATACACTTTTTATGTTTAAAGTTTTTCTAAATTCCAAATTGATATTAAAAAAATATAAGTTAATTCATTTTTAATTGTAAATGGTTCATATTTTAAATGGTTACATTAATTATTTTTTAAAACAGAAAATGGTTTTGAATTATTTATTCAAATCCAAACACTTTTTATGTTTAAAGCTTTTCTAAATTCCAAATTAATATTCAAAAATATAAGTTAATTCATTTTAAATGGTTACATTAATTATTTTTTAAAAATAGAAAATGGTTTTGGATTATTTATTCAAATCCATACACTTTTTATGTTTAAAGTTTTTCTAAATTCCAAATTGATATTAAAAAATATAAGTTAATTCATTTTTAATTGTAAATGGTTCATATTTTAAGTGGTTACATTAATTATTTTTTAAAACAGAAAATGGTTTTGAATTATTTATTCAAATCCAAACACTTTTTATGTTTAAAGTTTTCTAAATTCCAAATTAATTATCATTTAAAAAACAATACAAATTTAAACCCCAAAATAAAAAATAAGGCGGGAACAGAGAGAAAATACCTGAAACAATTTGAAAACAGGGAATATGTCCCTGTTGGAGCCACCAACCAGGACTAAAGACCCCCTGCGCGCCAACCCTTGGTCTATTGAAAATATTGGAGTATACCTCCCGGTTGGTGGCTCCAACCGGGACGTATGCCCCTTTAGTCCCGGTTGGAGCCACCAACCGGGACTAAAGGCCCTTCGTTTATAACTGACGCGTCTCCTTTCTTCTTCCCCATCTAACTTCTCTGCTTCTCACCAACGCGCGCACAGGAACCTCCCCCGACGCCGGCAGGCTGCCCGAGCTCACCGCCACCCGCGCGTTCCGTCCGCCACCACCGCTGGCTCCGTCCACGGGCGCCCCGACTACTTTTCCCCCTCGCGCATGACCTCAATCGCCTGGATTGGAAGCTCCGTCCGCCGTCTGTCTCCATCGATTCCGGCGTCTCCCGTGCTCGCCCGGCCTCGCCACCACCTCTGTCGTGTTCCTGGTGAGCTGCTGATCCTCACGGTGTTCTTCTTTCTATCCCTCTCCTCCTGTACTACTCTCCCCGCGTGTGCCCGACGCCGCCGCCGCTCGAGCTCGACGGAGGCGACGCTCCGGTGACCAACAAGGAGCGGCGCCGCCACTCTCTTTCTCCCTGCATCGCGCTCTCTCTAACGCGCCCATCCGCGCGTCCAGGCGTGCCCGCTATCGCCGTCACTGCTGCTGCCTGGGAGCTCACCGCCAGTGTGACGTCGTGCTGACGTCACTCGTGCTCGCGTGGCAGCTGATGTGGCCTAGGGCCCATCAGTCAGCCTAAGTGGGTAGGCTCCTCTGTGGTATAAAAATGATCTGTACGCGTGGAGGCTGAGTTGGCACTGGGGCCCTTCTGCCAGTCTCATTGGCTAGGGGGCGTCCCGGTGTAAAAACTATTTGCCTTTTTTTTAATTCCAGAAAATGATTTAATATTGTAAAATCAATAACTTATTGTTTATAAGTCAGAAAAATACAAATAATATATCAAATTGTTCAAAAAAATGAAACCTATCTATTTAACCTATAATCATGCATTGTTCAACAACTTAAATGACAAGTATAATTAGAAGAACAAATGCACCCCTCTCATATGTTCCGGAGTTTCCCCGAGTTAGGGTTTTCACCCCTTGGAACCCCGATTAAATTGTCGAGCATGTCTTAGGGTTACATTCCAATGCAAATTAACTTGTCATATCATCATACTTGCTTGAGCATTACATCGATGCCATGTGTTGATTGTTTCCCTTTCTTTTCGGTGTTTCGATTATTAGGTTTATTATTAGTTAGGTATTATTAGGTTTATTAATTAGTTTGGTATTATTGGTCTTCGGCCCCACTGGTCAGTCACTGTGGGTAGCCCCAGACCCGATTCACATTGTCAAGCAACTTAAAAGCCCTATCTTAGATAAGGAATCATTAATACCCCTTAGGTGCATGTGGGTTCGACGATGTGCCTATCTACTACACGATTTCCTTTTTGTAGCTAGGTTTAGGGTTTAGGGTTTCTCTTCATTTTTATTATTGTTAGGGTTTCTCTGAATTAGGGTTTATATCTCTCAACACCGTACCTAACTTTCTCCTTTAGCTGCTTTGACTTATTCGTTTTTCCACCTATGCAAAAAATATGGACCCACACGTCAGAGACGAAGAAAAGGAAGAGTTGATCCAAGGTGTGATCCGTGGGGAAGAAAATTTAGACGTATCAACGTTTCTGAACAACTCCGGTGAGGGTGATCCTCTTTTTACCGGAATAGACAACTTGTTTGAGGTTGAAGGTGTTGCCTTCCGCGAGGGAGAAGGCGATGCCTTGTGTAATCGAGAAGACGACCGCTCCGGCGAGGTGCATGTAATATAATCAATTAATTAATTAATCATCTGCTATCTATATAGAAATAGTAACGACGATCTTTCTTCTTTTAGCCCTCTGGATCGAAGGAATCTACTGAAAAGAGCAGACGAGGCCCAACCAAAAAGTTGCAAGACCATGAGAGGTTCAGGATCGAAGATGTCGCTGAAGACGGCAAGCCGACGGCTCCCGAAGTTGTCGCAAACAATTTGTGGCACAATGCGGAGTAATCGTTAGGGACTTAATCCCGATCACCATTAGAAATTAGAATAGGCCTGCTAATGCGGATGAAGAGGGAACATGTTTATTTGTCCCTAACCACGCCAAAGATTTACTATGGAAGAGGCTCATGGTTAATTTCAAACTACCGAAGATAGAGCTGGATCCAAATGCGGAGGATCCAGTTGAGGCCGCCTTACAACATGGGAGAGCCATGGAGGCTAAGGTCAGGGAGTGGGCTTTGAAGAAGATGGCCCAGTGTTTCACCAACTGGAAGAAAAGATTGCACCTTGACTATGTCGTGAAAGAGAAGACTCCCGATTTCAAGAATATTCAGTTTGAGAAGATAAAACCATTCTGGGCTGAGTTTGTGGAATACAAGACATCAGAAAAAGCTAAGAAAATGTCTGCAACGAATAAGCTGAATGCTGCTAACAAGAAGTATCACCATACTATGGGGCAAGGTGGCTACAGGGTTGGCATTCCTAAGTGGGAGAAACTTGAGAATGAACTGCGTGATAAAAAGATCACCCCAGAGACAGACGATTGGGTAGAATGTGCAAGGAATTGGTTTTTCGGGCATGGGGGCACGTTGGACTCGGAAGGGAGGTGTATATATAACATACGACATAAAGAAGACCCCTTGCCAATCGAGAGGATCAGAAAAGCAGTAAAGGCTGTTAAAGATGGGGACTTCATTCCCGATAGAGAGAATGATGAGCTCACACTCACCCTTGGAAATAAGGAACATGATGGACGAACACGAGGCACAAGAGGCTCCCAACCATGGAGGACTGGGTTTCCAGAAGAGAGGAAGAAATATCCTGATAGAAGCCGTCAGAGGAGAAAGGACAGGGAGGAAGTTGAAGCAGATAGTCAGAAAGAGCGAATGCGTTTAATTGAAGAACGATTAAAGCAACAACAAGATGAAATTAACGCACTTAAAGAGCAAAGTACTACCGGCCCATCTCAGCAGCACACTGCATTCGATGCTACCGGCCTCTCGAATAATTGAAAAAGCAGTGTGGCTTCCACCGAGGTTCCGGGTGATGACAATGGAGATGACGATGATGCACCGACGATGGCTCATGTTGGCTACCAAGTGGATGATATCACAGAGATGACACACTGCGAGCTACATGTCAAAGTTGTGAACATATCAATGAAGGTGGCGGTCGGCTATGCCTTACCAATTGGACCCACACCAACTTACCACTGTCGTCCGGTTCCAGAGGGCTACGCTGTTGTCGGCGTGGATGAAATCATGCCCACCTTTGAGGTTTTGGATCTTCACTACCCTGTAGGTGAAGGGGATGTGACTGTACTGGGAGACGCAAAAAACGTCACCATTCTATGGCCGAAGGAATGTATCGTGCTTCGAAATCACACGCCAAGGCCATCTTCGCCGCCGCCTCACCCGTCTCCAGCGAGGTCGTCGCCGCTGCGGCAGCCGTCTTCGTCGCCTCACCCGGCTCCGTCGCCTCACCAATCTCCGGTGCAGCCATCGCCGCGGGAGCCATCGCCGGCGCCTCAGGATAAAAAGCGTAAGCGTACCGCTACTGTGCATCGTAATCGATCGCCGAAACGTAAACAAGAGCCTCTTCCAAAAGTACCAAAGGTTCCTCCCAAGAGAGCTTATGACTGTACTGAAGAGGAGACTGCGGCGATCGTTGATGCGGAAACGACAGCGTTTTTCGCTAAGCTGAGGCGGCCGAAAGAGCCAGAGTTCCCCAGCACCAAAGAAGAAAAAGCCAAAGTGTTGAAAATGCTAAAGACTCTTCATCAACCCGAGCCAAAGTTGACATCAGACTATGAGCGTTCTATTCTCAAGTCACATGCGGCACAAAAAGCCTCGAAGAGCAGTACTGATGCAAGCGAGAAATCTGTTGCCCAGCTCGGAGAACAAGCAAAACAGACTTGCGCCCCTCTCAAGGTGATTTCTCAAACCAGTTTGGGGTCGAGCAAATATGGGGCCGAAGAGGAGTATGATCCAGAGGTAGTTGCACAATACGGAGAAGCTGCCGCTGCTCAAGGTATGAGTATTGCCCAGTACTTATCTCAGTTAGAGTTCTTCCCCGTGAGTGAAGTAGCATACAAATACCAGTACGGCAAACCTCTCGTTAAACCTGAGGAGGTAAACAATCTTCCAACAAAAATGCGAAGTTTGCATAACTGGTACATGCATGCCACAAGGGCCGGGGCTAACTGGATAGTGCCGAGGGTTATAAAAAAGCATCATGGGAAAGAAAAGGATGACATGATATCCATTGAATTTGATGAATTATTTCAATTATTCAATCAAGACGCCTTGGACAAATCGATCATCAGTGCCTATTGTCTGTAAGTACTAATTCTGTAATTAATTTAGTCTCCAGCTATATTATTTTGTTTATTGCATGTATATAATCATACTGTAATATGCAGAATGAAGATTCTCGAATGCAGCAGAGGACAAATCTATGACATTGGCTTCATTGACCCATATTGGGTTCATGAAGCTAATCTCAAAATAAGCCCCCAGGATACGGAGGATAATATAGTACATGCGTTAAGGTTTCAAGAAACCAAAAGGAAAATACTATTTCCTTACAACTTCGATTGAGTGTTATTGTCTTGTATACACTTTCTATTTCGCTTACTCGATGTTAAGTATATAATTGATTAGTTATGCATTTGCAGCTTCCACTATATTCTGTTAATCATTCAACTTGACAAAGGGCGTGTACTAGTCATGGACTCGAAACATAAACCCCTTGAGACGTGGAAGGACATGCAGATACTTCTCCAGCGGTAATTCTAATCATTACGATACTATATCGGCAACGTTCGTGAATTTTATGATATCAAGTACTTAATAACTTATTTTATTCGTTTTCTACGCCGGGCAGCGCTTGGAAACGGTTCACCAACAAGGCTAGGGGTGTTTGGAAAGAGGAGCTTATATTTCAACCACTAAATGTAAGCACCACTAGCTATATCCGCGCATCTCTTTGATTCTACTTTTGATACAGTTATTATCATGCTTGATTATTATTTTGATTGAACTCTGTTCTCGTAAAGTGCCTGACGCAGGGACCAGGTAACAATCTATGTGGATACTATGTTTGCGAGTTCATCCGGCAGACGTGCGATGAGAAGGGCAGAAATTTAGAGCAACTCCACGTACGTAAACAATTTTTATAGTTTTTAATTACAATCAAATTGTGTTTAGTTTCATTCATATAGGCTGACTCCTTTTTTAAATCAGATCGAACGTCTACGAGACGGTCTTCTGCCAAATGATCGCGTACGAGCAATTCAGGAGGAATTGGCGGGATTCTTGGATGCAGAAGTCCTAGACCCAAAAGGGGAATACTATTCGACTGTGTATAGACAATAGGGATTGTAAAAATAGCAACTTTGAAGGAATTGGCCGGTAGCATCGAATAGCAACTTTTGTATGTAGTGCATGAACTCGATCCTTGTATTCAATGTAATATTGTCATGATATTCATGATGTAATATAAGGTTCCTTCATTGATAAGTGCAAATCACTAAATAAACAATAAAACAACCTAAATGAATTCTCTGCCGCGGCAGAGAAATGGGCCAAATCTCTGCCGCGGCAACAAAGTGTGCCAAAATGAATTCTCTGTCGCGGCAGAGAAATGGGCGAAATCGCTGCCGCGGCAGATGGTTATTAGTCCCGGTTCGTGTTGCTCCACCCCCCTCGCCCTCTGCCGCTGCCACGTGTGCCCCCTTTTGTCCCGATTTCCCCGTCCCGGTTGGGCAGCCGGGACTAAAGCCCCGTACCAACCGAGACCTATAGGCCTGTTTCCACCAGTGCGACCCAATTTCGCCCTATCTTTTCCTACTTGCAGCAGAAGGTTTATCTTGCCTACTGAAGGCGCATGCGACTGATGGTGATATTAGTGGGGTGAGGGCTGCACCTACACCATTGTGTGTTAATCACCTATTGTTTGTGGATAGTATGCTTTTCTTTTAGGCTAATTCTTTTGAAGCTACTTTCTTTGATGGTATTCTACAAAGATATTGCAGTGCTTCCAGACAACGCATTAACAAAGAGAAATCTTCCATCTTTTTTAGCAAAGGGGTCTCGGAAGCTAGGCGTAATGGGATAAAACAGATCCTGAAAGTTCCCAACGAGACTTTATCAGAGAAATATTTGGGCCTTTCATCTAACATGGGTCGGTCAAGGAATGGTTGTTTCAAGTATTTAAAGGACAGAATCCAGAGAAGTGTCCAAGGGTGGATGGAGAAAATCTTAGCATCAGGCGGCAAGAAAGTGCTTATTAAATCGGTTGCCCAGGCTATACCGACATTCTTGATGTCCTATTTTAAAGTTCCTGCTGGGCTATGTGCTCATATTAATAGACTTTTACGCAAATTTTGGTGGGGGAGTAAGAAGAGAGAAATGAAGACTGCTTGGGTCTCTTGGTAGGATATGACACAACCTAAGGGGGGGGGGGGGGGACTGGTGCTACTGGAAAACCAAGCATGGCGAATTGTTCAGGATCCTACTACTTTGAGCACTCGCATTTTGAAGGCTGTGTATTTCCGTGATGTGTCCTTCTTTCAGGCGAATTTAGGCTCGGCTTCATCGCAGGTTTGGAAGGTAATCTATGAGGGGAGGGGCACACTTTCTCTCAAGCTGATTAGGCATATTGGGCCGGGAGAGGATATGAGCATCTGGCATGATAATTGGATCCCGAGATATTTTAAGTTGAAACCTATCTGTTCAAGAGGTGATGAGTTCCCTCCTCGTGTCAGTGAGCTGATTGATCACACCTTGGGTCAGTGGAAGGAAAATGTGCTTGAGAAACATTTCATTGATATGGATAGAGAAGAGATCATGTCCATTCCAATCAGCACTCGGGCTCCAATTTCTGGTTGTGGCATTATGAGAAGAATGGTATTTTCACTGTGAGGTCGGCTTATCGTATGCTTGTTGCTGTCAAGAAGCAAAGGGAGGACTGGATTGAGAATCGACCGGGTAGATCAAATAGTAAGGAAGATCAAAACTCTTGGATAAAGATGTGGAATGTCAAGATTCCATGTAAAGTTAAAGTTTTTGTGTGGAGATTAGCCCGCATGTCACTGCCCACTGGAGATGTGTGTCTAGGACGTAACATGGCGACTATCAATGTATGCTCGGTATGCAATGCCGCTGAAGATTCGTGGTAGCATTCGTTGTTGAACTGCAACATGGCTTGGAGTGTGTGGGCTTTGGCGGAAGAAATCACTGAGCACTTGATCTCGAACAATACTGAAGATCCAAGGCTATAGATCTTTTGTTTGCTGGACACCCTAAACCAAGCTGATTTAGCAAAGGTATTGGTAATGTTATGGGCTATATGATGGGTGTGCACTACAGGAACAGACTGCTAGGCCGACGGCAAAAAGCCCTCGGCGTAGCCCCTTTCGCCGTCGGCGTACGCTACGCCGAGGGCTGCCGTCGGCGTAGCTCCCTCGGCGGAGCAACACTGGCCGTCGGCGTATCGACTCACCGTCGGCGTAGGGCTTTGCCGACGGCCGTTGGCGGCCCGTCGGCGTATTAGCCGGCGCACGGCATCCTCGCCGTTACACGGCCGGCTAACGGCGCGGCACGTACGCCGACGGCCGCGCCCTCGGCGTAGCCTGGACACGTGGCACGCGCTGGCCTTCCCTGGGGGCGACGTACGCCGACGGCCGCGCCCTCGGCGTAGCCTGGACACGTGGCACGCGCTGGGCCTCCCCAGGAGGGGGCTACGCCGACGGCCTCGCCCTCGGCGTATGTGGACGCGTGTCCACCGCCTGAGCCTTCCAGACTGGCTCTAGGCCGACGGCCTGCCCTCGGCGTAGGAGCAGGTGCTACGCCGACGGCAGTGCCCTCGGCGTATCCCTGACCATATGGCACGTGGCGCAAGGCAATACGTGACAATGAGTTTCAAAATCCAATGTCAGACTCTTATGTTTGTTAACAAATATCTGGAGGTTATGGCGATGCGGAGTTCATCATCACATGCGGTAATAGGGAGAGGATCTCGAGTGCAAAACAAGTGGACGCCATCTATAGCTGGACAGTACAAAATTCATGTTGATGGTGGCCTGTCGAGGGATGGGACAAAGGGAGCAGTGGTGGCTGTATGTCGTGATCAAAATGGCAAATATGTTGGTGCTTCCGCGGTCATGTATGCTGGGATAAATGTTCCCGCTGATTTGGAAGCCCTAGCATATAATGAAGCTCTATCTCTAGATCTTGATCTCTATGTGTCAGAGATCAATGTGGTGTCTGATTGATTGGAGGTCGTTACCAATAGCTGAAGCCCCCCTGCAGCTACGTAATGATCTTGAATGAGAATGAGTCTCTAGAAGGTTGCTATTTAACTTTGCCTCGTTGAGCCATGAACCAAGGGAGACTAATGGTGATTCCCACTCTCTCGCAAAAGAAGTTGTTTCTTTACCAGCTGGTCGCTATATCTGGCTTGTAGAGACGTCGGAAATTACTTGTATCCCGATGAACTTGGTTATTGAATAAAGATACGAGTGTTATCCCTAAAAAAACAAGACGGACACCAATCTTGATGCGACGATAAGATCAAAGATCAAAAGATTGACTACCATGCACTACAGGAGAAGCTCGGTATGCCGAGGGCTTATTGCCGTCGGCGTATCCAGGAAAACCCTCGGCGTACGCTACGCCGACGGCTGCCCTCGGCGTACCGTCCTTGGCGGACCTCTCCCTCGGCGGAGCAGGCGCGGCCGTCGGCGTAGGATAAGACCGTCGGCGTAGGTCAACGCCGACGGCCTGACGGTGCCCGTCGGCGTAGAGATCGTCGGCGAACGTCGACCGCGCCGTCACACGGCCAGTTAATGGCGCGTCGACTACGCCGACGGCCTCACCCTCGGCGTACCAAGCCACGTGGAGGCTGGTGGGCGGCCTGGCGCAGCTGCTACGCCGACGGCCTCCCCCTCGGCGTACGCTCGCCACGTGGAGGCCGGCGGGCGGCCTGGCGCAGCTGCTACGCCGACGGCCTCCCCCTTGACGTACGCCTGCCACGTGGAGGCAGCGCAGCGGCCTGGCAGCAGCGGGCTGGCCCTACGCCGAGGGCCTTGCCGTCGGCGTAGCCTTGACCATTTGGTCACGCTTACCTCCTACGCCGAGGGCAAGGCCGTCGGCGTATCAAATGCACAGGTTTTTTTTTGAATTTTTTTGCAGCAGCAGCAGCACTCACAGCAGCCATACATCCATACATCATCATCCATACATCATCATCCATCAATCCATACATCCATGCAATATATATTCCACACCAATTGAAACAAGATCACATATGCCATACATGTATCAACATCAGTCATACAAGATCATCCATACATTAGTCATACAAGATCAACGACATCATCACACATCCCTACAACTCTGGAGGAGACGGGGTGTACCCGAGATCTCCCCTGGTGAAAAGTGGGGCGACCTCTGCCGAGGGTTGCGTCCAGTAGAAGCAGCAGAAGAGCCACCTGGCGAGGGAGTAGGAGAAGTGTGAAGCTCGGGAGAACCACCTGCAGAATGGCCAGGAGATGGACCATGGTCATGAAGCGGTGTGATCTGACGCCCATCCGGCGAGGCGTGGCCAAAGTGCCGGTTCCCAGAAGCTCCCGTTCCCTACATGTTGCCTACATGTTAGCAACTTGCGAGGCAAAGTAAAGCGATAACCAGGGGGTTAGCAAAGAACTTACCGGTGTCGATGCGTAGTAGGTCCTAGCGAAGCTTTCCTTCGATTGCCAAAATGGCATCGGACCTGGCATGGGAGGCACGGGCCCTAAATCTCTATTCTGGCCAGTTTGAATATTCACCATCATGGCCTGCAAGATAGTTTAGAAGTCAGGCCGTAGTACAACAAACGGGGGAAGTGGGACTTGTATCTTTTGCAAAAAATAAAGGTTCGGACTTACATTTACGTATTGCATGTAGATCGCATTCGCCTCCTGATGCTGCCGAAAGGCCACCTGATATTCCTCATAAGCGGCATCGTAGGCCGCGTCTAACTCAGGCTACAATTTCAAATACAAGGAATCTCGTCAGCGGTTAGCCATGCAGGAACAAAAGTCATAAAGATGATGAAAACGAGAAAAACTTACATCCTCGGCGGAGCGACGAGGCTGGCCACGAGGCGGGATAGGGGGGCCGTCGGCGGGGTAGGTAGCCTTGAGACGGCTGAAGCTCGTGCTGAGGGTAGGCTTGACCTTCTTATTCAGAATCTTGAGGCGTCCATGCTGCAATCCGTGCCCCGACAGGACCAACGACTCCTCGTCGATCTCCGCGTGAATGGGGTCATCCACATGGGGGTGACGAGCCTTCACCATCGTGCTGTAGTTCCCCAAGTCGTTCTGGGCAGTGCCGAAGTACACGGGCAACAAGGGTTGAGGCTCCGAGTAATTGGGCTTCTTTCGCCGCATCATCTCATAGACGGCGACGTCATGAATCACCTTCCCGGGTTGTGCCTCGGCCACCTGTATCGCGAAAAGAAAATATTATGCATATGAAGTACAAACATAAGCAGAAATGCACTCGGTTATCCGCGTTCCGCCTCGACAAGGCTGCAAACTCCTCGTCTTCTCTGAGCCACCTCGTCCTAACCAGCTCCTCCCATGCGAGTCGATGCGGCTCGGCCCAATCGGGGATAACCTGAAAATGCAATACTCAACTCCAGACAATGCAATGGCAACTTAGAAGCAATGTAGAATCTCATTGACATTTTACTCACCGACATGTACTCTTCTGGCGTCATCGAGTACTCAGGATTAGGGTTCCTACCGACAATGTCTTCCTTCCTGACCCTCACGCCCCTGTCAGCCCAGAAGTGGCTAGCGGCCGTGACCTTCTGGTTGTACCACACCTGGGGGGTCAACTTCACACAAGCCCCAAGCAAAGTCCTCTGCGCCTTCTCCTGGTCCTCCTCGGCCACACGGTAAAAGCACTTCAATCATGCATAAGAGTCATGAGTTAGCACGGTGGGGTCATCAAGTATGAACATAACTCGAGAAATATGCCTTACCCAAAACTTGGTGATGACAGCATCAGCAGCTGTCGGAAAGCCCGGGACACGGGTAGTCTGGTAGTCCGCCCAAGTGGTAGCTAGCTTCCTGTCACCCTCGTGGGTAATGTGATAGCCTGGCCAGAACTTCCTAATCAGAGCTCCAACAAGGCTGTTAGGAAGGCGAGGCTTCGTCCCCGGAGGAAATGTCCAATTGCTGCACAATAATAAACGTTAGTACACAATAATTATTTATGACCAACATGAAATAAAATGTTTTAAATTGCCAAATTAGTACACTTACTCAAGGCCATTTGGAATAATAAGGGCTTTCACCTCCTGAGTCCTAGGCTCAAACTTCTCGTCAGGGACTCCCGATTCCCCACGATTCCGCAATTTCTTCGGCCCCACCAACTCGCGGCTAGTGTCTGCCTCCGTATCGGTCCCCGCCTCCCTCTCGGTCCTCGCCTCCCTCTCAGACTCTGCCTCCCTCTCGGACTCTGCCTCCCTCTCGGCCCTGAAAGGCTGCTCTGTCAGGAACAACTCAGGAGCCACGTCGCCAGAAGCAGAGGGTGGTGGGTCAAAGTCCACGCCTCCTCCCGTGGCACCTCGTCCTCGTCCTCCTCGACCTCGGCCTCGACCCCGTCCTCCGCCAGCAGGAGCAAGATCGGGGTAACGCGGATTGGGATTTGGCTGTCTCCCACTCCGTGTAGCACTTTTCTTGCGCTGCTTCAGCGCATTAAGCAAGGACGAACTGGTTGCCTTGCCGCTGCTCATATTGTTCAATCACCTGCATTAAGTAAGAGAAAACAGTTAAGCACAAAGACATAATAAAATGTATACACAAAGAATAAAGGCATAATGCAATTAAGAAAACAGTTAAGCACAAAGACAAAATAAAATGCATTAAAAAATAAATACTCACTATCATTTTCATTCTCATTCTCATTCTCATTCTCATTCTCATTCTTACTATCACTATCTTTTGAGTAGAAATCTGGATTCTCATCGAAGGGTGTAGGCTCATCATCGTTGTCATTCTCGGTATGGAGCTTCTCGAGCATACTTATGTCATGTAGATTCACCACTGACTCACCCCGAGTTTCTACATCATTCCCAAGGTCCTCAAGATCAACCGGTTCTAAATCAAAGTGTCCGAAGTCCTCTTGCTCTTGATAGAAAATTCCCTCGTACGTTAAAGGGTTAATGTTGTTGTAATCGTCCTCGGAGGGAATCGGTAGGTTACCATGTGGCGATACCTGGAACACGACTTCCCAGCCCTGGAGTTCCGCTTTCTGGCATGGGTAGGGAAAATAATAAACTTGGTTGGCTTGGTGAGAAACAACAAAGACGTCGGCTCCGCTATAGGTGGTTGAAGGCCTAACTTCAACTAACCCAATGGAAGGGGTACTTCTCAGTCCACCCCTTGGGTCAAACCAGTGGCACTTGAACACAACAAGATTGAGTTCGACATTCGTACGATTGAAGGTCAGCTCGTATACATTCTCTAACCTTCCGTAGTAATCAAGGGAATCGGCTCCTTTGGTGAACACCCCAGTATTTACCGTTTTTGCATTCGGTCGCCCTTTCTGGTGCGTCTCTGTATGGAAGCGAAACCCATTCACATCATACTTCTCATACTTCATGACGACACTGTTACAACCTTGGGAAACACATTTCAGCTCATCTGACATCTCAACGTTGGGATCAGCTCCCTACAGGTACAAGAGGAATTTGTTGCGTTCAGTAGTTACGTGGAATAAGAGCGACAAGTCACATATTGCAAGGTAAGAGGGACAGGTTAGAAATTACTTTTTCCATAAACCAGGACACAAAGTTTTTTTTATTTCCGGGAGCACCCTCTTTCAGTAGAGTGTCCAACTCCATGGGAGAGGGATCAGTCGGTCCCGGCCACTGTTCATCCGTGAAATCGCTAAGAAGGAGAAAATAAGCATTAGACGGAGACCGAGTTACTAGCTGCATAGATAAATAGGGTGTTCACCATTTTACCTAATGAAATCGACCACTTCCTTCATGTTCATAAGCACATAGAGCATTATGCAATCCTTCTCTTCCTTCGGCAACCTATATTTTAGTCCTTTACCGGCCTTGCCACCGGGAAATTGGAATAGTTCGAGATTGGGGTCATTCTTGGGCAGGTCGACATTGTAACGAGAGACCGGGTTATGCATAGTGGGAACATCATCGGGCCAGTAGGTTGTCGCGGCGTCTGCCATCTCCCGAAGGCATGTTGCTTCAGCTATGCATGCTTCAATCTTGGCTTTGTTTCCAGTTATCTTTCGAATATACTTAAACTCTCTCTCAATACAAAATTGCCAACGAAATTGCACCGGCCCCCCCAATAGTGCCTCGTTCGCGAGGTGCACAATGAGATGTGCCATCGAAGTAAAGAAGCCTGGCGGAAAGATCATCTCCAAATTGCATAGCAACTCCGACACCTGAACTTGCAGCTTCTCAATCACCAGAGGACATATCTGCTTAGCACAGAGGGTGCGGAAGAAATGTCTCAACTCCGCAAGCACTCGCCATACTTTTTCGGGGAGATACCCTCGAACCATCACCGGCATCAGCCGCTCAATCCATATATGATAGTCGTGACTCTTGAGCCCGTTGACTTGTCCCATCAAAAGATTGACTCCCTTACTTATATTCGAACAATAACCGTCAGGGAACATCACGACGTATTTGAGCCACCTAAATGACTCCTTCTTTTGGACATTATCAAGGCAGTAGTAGGCATGCAGCTTGAACCAATTCTTTCGACGGACAGTATGAGGCTGCATGTGTAATCTCTTCCTATCACAAAGCTTCTCAACATCAACTCTAGCCTTGACATTATCCTTTGACTTCCCAGGAATGTTCAGGACTGTGTGAAAAAGGGACTCCCCGACATTCTTTTCGGTGTGCATCACATCGATGTTATGGGGAAGTTCGAGGTCCTTGTAATACACGAGATTCGTTAAGGCTGCCACGTGAGTCCAATTATGCATTACACCATATCCCGCAAATTGATGGCCAGTTCCCGGCGCCGCGGGCACGAGAGCACGTATCTCGGCATCAACAACCGCACCCTCGAACTTTGGTACCTCTTTTACTTCATGCACAACTTTGCCCTTCTTGAAGTTCTTTCTATCTTCTCTGAACGAATGATTTCTTTTGAGGTACTGTCGATTCGTGTCAAACGCAACATATTTGCGACCCGACTTTAGCCAAAGGAACTCAAGTCGGTGCCTGCACACTGGGCATGGCCACTTACCAGCTGTACACCATCCGCATGTTAGGGCGTACCCGGGCATGTCATGCATAGTATATTGTAACCAAACTTTCATCAAAAAGTTTCTCTTTGATGCTCGGTCGTATGTCAACGTCCCGTGTATCCAAGAGTGGTTCAAATCATCCACAATCGGCTGCATGTAGACACTCAAGTTCTTCCCCGGATACTCAGGTCCTGGAATTATCAGCGACAAAAACATGGTCTTCCGTTGCATTAATACTCCGGGAGGGAGATTGAGCGGAATAACATACACCGGCCAGCAGCTGTACGAGGCCGTCGACATACCATATGGGTTGAAGCCATCTGTTGCTATCGCAATTCTAACATTCCGAGCCTCTTCTGCCCACCGGGGGTATTTGTCATCGAAGTTCTTCCATGCCTTACCATCAGATGGATGTCCCATCTTCTTCTGTCCGTGCCCGTCCTCGTATCTTTTCCCCTTCTTGTGCCACATCATCTGTTTGGCAGTCTCCTCGCTCAAGTAAAGCCGCTGGATTCTTTTTATGAATGGGAGATACCGAAGTATCTTCTTAGCGACCTTCGACTGCCTCACCTGACCATCCTTCCCCTTTATCTCTTCATATCTAGAGGCCTTACAAATGGAGCAGTACTTGTCACCCTCAAACTGTTTCCAAAACAAAAGACAGCCTTCATGAGTTTCTTCGTTTCGTGAAAGGTTTTGGGCAGACAATGCCCTTCGGGCAACATGTTACCACATGTTCTCGAATTAGCTTCAAAGTGAGAACGGGTGGCGGAGTACTGGCACTTGTCGGCTAGACACTGAGAGATGGCATCGAGCTGAGAAATCTTTGCACCCTCGTACAGAGGCCTCTTAGCCGCGGCCATCATATCAAGGAAGGCCTTCGCGGTTGGCTCCGGTTCCTCCGGTTCTACCGGTTCCTCCGGTTCTGGTGATTCCTCCCGTGGAGGTGGCGAATTCGGCTGGTCGCATCGATAAGATCATCTAGCATGTTTCTAATCCCATCGTGCTCATTGCCATTGATCCGCTGACGCATCACCTCACCTCTGTCACGTTCGTACCGAGCAAAGTCGACTTGCGTGACATAGTTAGACATTTACCCATATTGCAGAAGGTGTTTGTACATGTCATCCTTTCCCTGACGATGACGCTTAGTGTAATGAGCGCAGGGACAAAGTGCCCGAACAATTGCCTTCGAACCACGCGCTAACGCATTCACTAACAAATGAGTGTTCCATACCCAATCGTCTCTTTTATTAGTCGCACTAATACGGCCACTGTACATCCACCCATTATCAGCCATCCTCTTCTGCTTTGTTGGGAGACAAACAACAAATATAACATTTTATATCAAACAGGAGATTAAATGCTTCATATTTTTACGCATTCATCAACCTACATGTCCAATAGGAAAAGAGGGTCCTAACCAGCCGCCGGATCCGTAGATTGGGTAAGTTCTCCCTGGTTCTACCCCGATCCAAGCAGAATTTCGGCAGCACCTCCCCACTGCTCTCCCGATACACGTCTCGACAAAAAGCCAAGAGGATGTGCATCCGGAGAACAACGAGGAGGCGCCACCGAAATCCTGTCTCGAATCGAGGTAGATCCAGGGAGAACCAAACCCAACTACGAATCCGCCGACTTCCCGATAAAAGCCATAAGCGTTACGATCCAAAATATGCGAGACCACTAATGCATATTAGTCGCGTAACGCTTACGGTCGGGATGACGCCTAGGTGACGCGACAGACTTGGTGATCTAGACACAAAAATAAAACCTAGGTACAAGAGAGGCGAACATATTCTCACCCTCGAAGCGTGATCAAATCGTAGAAGATGATCCGGGACCCGTCGTCGAAACACTCCCCACGCTCACCCTCCGGTAACTGCAAACAACATACCATATACAACATATATTTAGCAAATTTCATCTATTTTACTAAACATGAACTATTGTTTTGCATAGTACAAACTACAAACTACCTCTAGATACTACAACCTACTACTACAAACTACTAGTACATAAGAAAAACTACATACTACAAACTACTACTTCAAACTACTACTACAAACTAAAACCACAAACTACAATTAGTACAAACTAAAACTTAAACTAAAACTACAAACTACTACAAACTAAAATAAAAACAAGAACAATATTTTTTAAAAAAAACTAACCAATGGAGGGAGGGTGTGCTCGGTGGAGGGGCGTGGCAGTGGGGGAGGGGTGGGGCAGTGCCAAAAGGGGTGTAGTAGTGGGGGAGGTGGCGGGGCAGTGGGGTTGGGGGTGGGAAGTGGGGGAGGGTGGGCAGTAGGGGTGGGGCGGCGGGGTGGTGGGTGGCGACGGCGCAGTGGGGTGGTGGCGGCGGTACAGGGAAGTGGGGGTGGGGTGGTGGCGGCGGTACAGGGAAGTGGGGGTGGGGAAGTGGGGAAGGGCCGGGGTGGGGGAGGGCCAGGGTGGGGGAGTGGGGGAGGTCTCGCAGGAGGGAGAGAGGGGGCTAGCGACGGTGGCCCCGAGCTCGGGGACCGGCGGCGGGATGGTAGGGTGGTGGTGGGGCGGGTGGGTGGGGGTGGGGAAGTGGGAAGGGCCGGGGTGGGGGAGGGCCAGGGTGGGGAAGTGGGAAGTGGGGGAGGTCTCGTAGGAGGGAGAGAGGGGGGCTGCGGCGGTGGCCCCGAGCTCGGGGACCGGCGGCGGGATGGTGGGGTGGTGGTGGCGCGGGGTGGGTTGGGGTGGGGAAGTGGGGGAGGGCCGGGGTGGGGAAGTGGGGGAGGGCTCGCGGGATTGAGAGAGGGAGGCTGGCGGCGGCGGCCCCGAGCTCGGGGACCGGCGGCGGGTCGGGGGGTGGGGAGGGGGTTGGGAGGCGGGAGGTGGGGAGGGGGTTGGGGATAGAATGACGATGTGAAACGAGTGGCCCGGGGTGGGCCGCGGGTCCAAAAAAACGGGTGAGGCTACGCCGACGGCCAGGCATACGCCGAGGGCAGCCGTCGGCGTAGCTAGGGCGATTTTTTTTCTTATTAATAACAAATTATACAAGAAACTTTATTTGGTGTCTAGTAATATAACAAATCATAATATATTATTTTGTGTCTATTATTATAGAACAAACTATATATGGGTCCGGAACCTTCGCTTCTAGGTTAGAGCGCATGCATGCGAGGGGGGATACATGCCTATACCAACCTCTCACCACACTCACACACATATGCTAGGGACACATGCAAGTTTTCATCTGATTCCGATGTTCTCGTGGTCTTCCTCCGGCGAAACCCTAATCTGTGCACACTCGGATCGTCTACCCCCTAGACGTTCCTCTGACAGGGGTAGCCCGGCGTAGCTCTCTCTTGTTTTGTGTTTGTTTATGTCATAGGGTGATGTAAAACCATGTTGGTTCACAAGTTGGGGCACTATATCCTACCCGGTTTCACCTAAACGGGGAGATTACCCCCTTATACGGGTCCGGAACCTTCGCTTCTAGGTTAGAGCGCATGCATGCGAGGGGCGACACATGCAAGCACCTATACCAACCTCTCACCACACTCACACACATATGCTAGGGGCACATGCAAGTTTTCATCTCATTCCATGTTCTCGTGGTCTTCCTCCGGCGAAACCCTGATCTCTGTGCACACTCGGATCGTCTACCCCCTAGACGTTCCTCTGACAGGGGTAGCCCGGCGTAGCTCTCTCTTGTTTTGTGTTTGTTTAGGTCATAGGGTGATGTCAAACCATGTTGGTTCACAAGTTGGGGCACTATCCTACCCGGTTTCACCTCGACGGGGAGATTCCACCCTTATACGGGTACGGAACCTTCGCCTCTAGGTTAGAGCGCATGCATGCGAGGGGGGACACATGCAAGCACCTATATATACCAACCTCTCACCACACCCACACACACATATGCTAGGGGCACATGCAAGTTTTCATCTCATTCCAATGTTCTCGTGGTCTTCCTCCGGCGAAACCCTGATCTCTGTGCACACTCGGATCGTCTACCCCCCTAGACGTTCCTCTGACAGGGGTAGCCCGGCGTAGCTCTCTCTTGTTTTGTGTTTGTTTAGGTCATAGGGTGATGTCAAACCATGTTGGTTCACAAGTTGGGGCACTATCCTACCCGGTTTCACCTCGACGGGGAGATTCCACCCTTATACGGGTACGGAACCTTCGCCTCTAGGTTAGAGCGCATGCATGCGAGGGGGGACACATGCAAGCACCTATATATACCAACCTCTCACCACACCCACACACACATATGCTAGGGGCACATGCAAGTTTTCATCTCATTCCAATGTTCTCGTGGTCTTCCTCCGGCGAAACCCTGATCTCTGTGCACACTCGGATCGTCTACCCCCCTAGACGTTCCTCTGACAGGGGTAGCCCGGCGTAGCTCTCTCTTGTTTTGTGTTTGTTTAGGTCATAGGGTGATGTCAAACCATGTTGGTTCACAAGTTGGGGCACTATCCTACCCGGTTTCACCTCGACGGGGAGATTCCACCCTTATACGGGTACGGAACCTTCGCCTCTAGGTTAGAGCGCATGCATGCGAGGGGGGACACATGCAAGCACCTATATATACCAACCTCTCACCACACCCACACACACATATGCTAGGGGCACATGCAAGTTTTCATCTCATTCCAATGTTCTCGTGGTCTTCCTCCGGCGAAACCCTGATCTCTGTGCACACTCGGATCGTCTACCCCCCTAGACGTTCCTCTGACAGGGGTAGCCCGGCGTAGCTCTCTCTTGTTTTGTGTTTGTTTAGGTCATAGGGTGATGTCAAACCATGTTGGTTCACAAGTTGGGGCACTATCCTACCCGGTTTCACCTCGACGGGGAGATTCCACCCTTATACGGGTACGGAACCTTCGCCTCTAGGTTAGAGCGCATGCATGCGAGGGGGGACACATGCAAGCACCTATATATACCAACCTCTCACCACACCCACACACACATATGCTAGGGGCACATGCAAGTTTTCATCTCATTCCAATGTTCTCGTGGTCTTCCTCCGGCGAAACCCTGATCTCTGTGCACACTCGGATCGTCTACCCCCCTAGACGTTCCTCTGACAGGGGTAGCCCGGCGTAGCTCTCTCTTGTTTTGTGTTTGTTTAGGTCATAGGGTGATGTCAAACCATGTTGGTTCACAAGTTGGGGCACTATCCTACCCGGTTTCACCTCGACGGGGAGATTCCACCCTTATACGGGTACGGAACCTTCGCCTCTAGGTTAGAGCGCATGCATGCGAGGGGGGACACATGCAAGCACCTATATATACCAACCTCTCACCACACCCACACACACATATGCTAGGGGCACATGCAAGTTTTCATCTCATTCCAATGTTCTCGTGGTCTTCCTCCGGCGAAACCCTGATCTCTGTGCACACTCGGATCGTCTACCCCCCTAGACGTTCCTCTGACAGGGGTAGCCCGGCGTAGCTCTCTCTTGTTTTGTGTTTGTTTAGGTCATAGGGTGATGTCAAACCATGTTGGTTCACAAGTTGGGGCACTATCCTACCCGGTTTCACCTCGACGGGGAGATTCCACCCTTATACGGGTACGGAACCTTCGCCTCTAGGTTAGAGCGCATGCATGCGAGGGGGGACACATGCAAGCACCTATATATACCAACCTCTCACCACACCCACACACACATATGCTAGGGGCACATGCAAGTTTTCATCTCATTCCAATGTTCTCGTGGTCTTCCTCCGGCGAAACCCTGATCTCTGTGCACACTCGGATCGTCTACCCCCCTAGACGTTCCTCTGACAGGGGTAGCCCGGCGTAGCTCTCTCTTGTTTTGTGTTTGTTTAGGTCATAGGGTGATGTCAAACCATGTTGGTTCACAAGTTGGGGCACTATCCTACCCGGTTTCACCTCGACGGGGAGATTCCACCCTTATACGGGTACGGAACCTTCGCCTCTAGGTTAGAGCGCATGCATGCGAGGGGGGACACATGCAAGCACCTATATATACCAACCTCTCACCACACCCACACACACATATGCTAGGGGCACATGCAAGTTTTCATCTCATTCCAATGTTCTCGTGGTCTTCCTCCGGCGAAACCCTGATCTCTGTGCACACTCGGATCGTCTACCCCCCTAGACGTTCCTCTGACAGGGGTAGCCCGGCGTAGCTCTCTCTTGTTTTGTGTTTGTTTAGGTCATAGGGTGATGTCAAACCATGTTGGTTCACAAGTTGGGGCACTATCCTACCCGGTTTCACCTCGACGGGGAGATTCCACCCTTATACGGGTACGGAACCTTCGCCTCTAGGTTAGAGCGCATGCATGCGAGGGGGGACACATGCAAGCACCTATATATACCAACCTCTCACCACACCCACACACACATATGCTAGGGGCACATGCAAGTTTTCATCTCATTCCAATGTTCTCGTGGTCTTCCTCCGGCGAAACCCTGATCTCTGTGCACACTCGGATCGTCTACCCCCCTAGACGTTCCTCTGACAGGGGTAGCCCGGCGTAGCTCTCTCTTGTTTTGTGTTTGTTTAGGTCATAGGGTGATGTCAAACCATGTTGGTTCACAAGTTGGGGCACTATCCTACCCGGTTTCACCTCGACGGGGAGATTCCACCCTTATACGGGTACGGAACCTTCGCCTCTAGGTTAGAGCGCATGCATGCGAGGGGGGACACATGCAAGCACCTATATATACCAACCTCTCACCACACCCACACACACATATGCTAGGGGCACATGCAAGTTTTCATCTCATTCCAATGTTCTCGTGGTCTTCCTCCGGCGAAACCCTGATCTCTGTGCACACTCGGATCGTCTACCCCCCTAGACGTTCCTCTGACAGGGGTAGCCCGGCGTAGCTCTCTCTTGTTTTGTGTTTGTTTAGGTCATAGGGTGATGTCAAACCATGTTGGTTCACAAGTTGGGGCACTATCCTACCCGGTTTCACCTCGACGGGGAGATTCCACCCTTATACGGGTACGGAACCTTCGCCTCTAGGTTAGAGCGCATGCATGCGAGGGGGGACACATGCAAGCACCTATATATACCAACCTCTCACCACACCCACACACACATATGCTAGGGGCACATGCAAGTTTTCATCTCATTCCAATGTTCTCGTGGTCTTCCTCCGGCGAAACCCTGATCTCTGTGCACACTCGGATCGTCTACCCCCCTAGACGTTCCTCTGACAGGGGTAGCCCGGCGTAGCTCTCTCTTGTTTTGTGTTTGTTTAGGTCATAGGGTGATGTCAAACCATGTTGGTTCACAAGTTGGGGCACTATCCTACCCGGTTTCACCTCGACGGGGAGATTCCACCCTTATACGGGTACGGAACCTTCGCCTCTAGGTTAGAGCGCATGCATGCGAGGGGGACACATGCAAGCACCTATATATACCAACCTCTCACCACACCCACACACACATATGCTAGGGGCACATGCAAGTTTTCATCTCATTCCAATGTTCTCGTGGTCTTCCTCCGGCGAAACCCTGATCTCTGTGCACACTCGGATCGTCTACCCCCCTAGACGTTCCTCTGACAGGGGTAGCCCGGCGTAGCTCTCTCTTGTTTTGTGTTTGTTTAGGTCATAGGGTGATGTCAAACCATGTTGGTTCACAAGTTGGGGCACTATCCTACCCGGTTTCACCTCGACGGGGAGATTCCACCCTTATACGGGTACGGAACCTTCGCCTCTAGGTTAGAGCGCATGCATGCGAGGGGGGACACATGCAAGCACCTATATATACCAACCTCTCACCACACCCACACACACATATGCTAGGGGCACATGCAAGTTTTCATCTCATTCCAATGTTCTCGTGGTCTTCCTCCGGCGAAACCCTGATCTCTGTGCACACTCGGATCGTCTACCCCCCTAGACGTTCCTCTGACAGGGGTAGCCCGGCGTAGCTCTCTCTTGTTTTGTGTTTGTTTAGGTCATAGGGTGATGTCAAACCATGTTGGTTCACAAGTTGGGGCACTATCCTACCCGGTTTCACCTCGACGGGGAGATTCCACCCTTATACGGGTACGGAACCTTCGCCTCTAGGTTAGAGCGCATGCATGCGAGGGGGGACACATGCAAGCACCTATATATACCAACCTCTCACCACACCCACACACACATATGCTAGGGGCACATGCAAGTTTTCATCTCATTCCAATGTTCTCGTGGTCTTCCTCCGGCGAAACCCTGATCTCTGTGCACACTCGGATCGTCTACCCCCCTAGACGTTCCTCTGACAGGGGTAGCCCGGCGTAGCTCTCTCTT
This sequence comes from Avena atlantica, assembly GCA_910589765.1. NCBI lineage: Eukaryota > Viridiplantae > Streptophyta > Magnoliopsida > Poales > Poaceae > Avena > Avena atlantica. The sequence goes on from CAJUWN010002080.1 coordinate 41,198, forward strand.
GTTTTGTGTTTGTTTAGGTCATAGGGTGATGTCAAACCATGTTGGTTCACAAGTTGGGGCACTATCCTACCCGGTTTCACCTCGACGGGGAGATTCCACCCTTATACGGGTACGGAACCTTCGCCTCTAGGTTAGAGCGCATGCATGCGAGGGGGGACACATGCAAGCACCTATATATACCAACCTCTCACCACACCCACACACACATATGCTAGGGGCACATGCAAGTTTTCATCTCATTCCAATGTTCTCGTGGTCTTCCTCCGGCGAAACCCTGATCTCTGTGCACACTCGGATCGTCTACCCCCTAGACGTTCCTCTGACAGGGGTAGCCCGGCGTAGCTCTCTCTTGTTTTGTGTTTGTTTAGGTCATAGGGTGATGTCAAACCATGTTGGTTCACAAGTTGGGGCACTATCCTACCCGGTTTCACCTCGACGGGGAGATTCCACCCTTATACGGGTACGGAACCTTCGCCTCTAGGTTAGAGCGCATGCATGCGAGGGGGGACACATGCAAGCACCTATATATACCAACCTCTCACCACACCCACACACACATATGCTAGGGGCACATGCAAGTTTTCATCTCATTCCAATGTTCTCGTGGTCTTCCTCCGGCGAAACCCTGATCTCTGTGCACACTCGGATCGTCTACCCCCCTAGACGTTCCTCTGACAGGGGTAGCCCGGCGTAGCTCTCTCTTGTTTTGTGTTTGTTTAGGTCATAGGGTGATGTCAAACCATGTTGGTTCACAAGTTGGGGCACTATCCTACCCGGTTTCACCTCGACGGGGAGATTCCACCCTTATACGGGTACGGAACCTTCGCCTCTAGGTTAGAGCGCATGCATGCGAGGGGGGACACATGCAAGCACCTATATATACCAACCTCTCACCACACCCACACACACATATGCTAGGGGCACATGCAAGTTTTCATCTCATTCCAATGTTCTCGTGGTCTTCCTCCGGCGAAACCCTGATCTCTGTGCACACTCGGATCGTCTACCCCCCTAGACGTTCCTCTGACAGGGGTAGCCCGGCGTAGCTCTCTCTTGTTTTGTGTTTGTTTAGGTCATAGGGTGATGTCAAACCATGTTGGTTCACAAGTTGGGGCACTATCCTACCCGGTTTCACCTCGACGGGGAGATTCCACCCTTATACGGGTACGGAACCTTCGCCTCTAGGTTAGAGCGCATGCATGCGAGGGGGGACACATGCAAGCACCTATATATACCAACCTCTCACCACACCCACACACACATATGCTAGGGGCACATGCAAGTTTTCATCTCATTCCAATGTTCTCGTGGTCTTCCTCCGGCGAAACCCTGATCTCTGTGCACACTCGGATCGTCTACCCCCCTAGACGTTCCTCTGACAGGGGTAGCCCGGCGTAGCTCTCTCTTGTTTTGTGTTTGTTTAGGTCATAGGGTGATGTCAAACCATGTTGGTTCACAAGTTGGGGCACTATCCTACCCGGTTTCACCTCGACGGGGAGATTCCACCCTTATACGGGTACGGAACCTTCGCCTCTAGGTTAGAGCGCATGCATGCGAGGGGGGACACATGCAAGCACCTATATATACCAACCTCTCACCACACCCACACACACATATGCTAGGGGCACATGCAAGTTTTCATCTCATTCCAATGTTCTCGTGGTCTTCCTCCGGCGAAACCCTGATCTCTGTGCACACTCGGATCGTCTACCCCCCTAGACGTTCCTCTGACAGGGGTAGCCCGGCGTAGCTCTCTCTTGTTTTGTGTTTGTTTAGGTCATAGGGTGATGTCAAACCATGTTGGTTCACAAGTTGGGGCACTATCCTACCCGGTTTCACCTCGACGGGGAGATTCCACCCTTATACGGGTACGGAACCTTCGCCTCTAGGTTAGAGCGCATGCATGCGAGGGGGGACACATGCAAGCACCTATATATACCAACCTCTCACCACACCCACACACACATATGCTAGGGGCACATGCAAGTTTTCATCTCATTCCAATGTTCTCGTGGTCTTCCTCCGGCGAAACCCTGATCTCTGTGCACACTCGGATCGTCTACCCCCCTAGACGTTCCTCTGACAGGGGTAGCCCGGCGTAGCTCTCTCTTGTTTTGTGTTTGTTTAGGTCATAGGGTGATGTCAAACCATGTTGGTTCACAAGTTGGGGCACTATCCTACCCGGTTTCACCTCGACGGGGAGATTCCACCCTTATACGGGTACGGAACCTTCGCCTCTAGGTTAGAGCGCATGCATGCGAGGGGGGACACATGCAAGCACCTATATATACCAACCTCTCACCACACCCACACACACATATGCTAGGGGCACATGCAAGTTTTCATCTCATTCCAATGTTCTCGTGGTCTTCCTCCGGCGAAACCCTGATCTCTGTGCACACTCGGATCGTCTACCCCCCTAGACGTTCCTCTGACAGGGGTAGCCCGGCGTAGCTCTCTCTTGTTTTGTGTTTGTTTAGGTCATAGGGTGATGTCAAACCATGTTGGTTCACAAGTTGGGGCACTATCCTACCCGGTTTCACCTCGACGGGGAGATTCCACCCTTATACGGGTACGGAACCTTCGCCTCTAGGTTAGAGCGCATGCATGCGAGGGGGGACACATGCAAGCACCTATATATACCAACCTCTCACCACACCCACACACACATATGCTAGGGGCACATGCAAGTTTTCATCTCATTCCAATGTTCTCGTGGTCTTCCTCCGGCGAAACCCTGATCTCTGTGCACACTCGGATCGTCTACCCCCCTAGACGTTCCTCTGACAGGGGTAGCCCGGCGTAGCTCTCTCTTGTTTTGTGTTTGTTTAGGTCATAGGGTGATGTCAAACCATGTTGGTTCACAAGTTGGGGCACTATCCTACCCGGTTTCACCTCGACGGGGAGATTCCACCCTTATACGGGTACGGAACCTTCGCCTCTAGGTTAGAGCGCATGCATGCGAGGGGGGACACATGCAAGCACCTATATATACCAACCTCTCACCACACCCACACACACATATGCTAGGGGCACATGCAAGTTTTCATCTCATTCCAATGTTCTCGTGGTCTTCCTCCGGCGAAACCCTGATCTCTGTGCACACTCGGATCGTCTACCCCCCTAGACGTTCCTCTGACAGGGGTAGCCCGGCGTAGCTCTCTCTTGTTTTGTGTTTGTTTAGGTCATAGGGTGATGTCAAACCATGTTGGTTCACAAGTTGGGGCACTATCCTACCCGGTTTCACCTCGACGGGGAGATTCCACCCTTATACGGGTACGGAACCTTCGCCTCTAGGTTAGAGCGCATGCATGCGAGGGGGGACACATGCAAGCACCTATATATACCAACCTCTCACCACACCCACACACACATATGCTAGGGGCACATGCAAGTTTTCATCTCATTCCAATGTTCTCGTGGTCTTCCTCCGGCGAAACCCTGATCTCTGTGCACACTCGGATCGTCTACCCCCCTAGACGTTCCTCTGACAGGGGTAGCCCGGCGTAGCTCTCTCTTGTTTTGTGTTTGTTTAGGTCATAGGGTGATGTCAAACCATGTTGGTTCACAAGTTGGGGCACTATCCTACCCGGTTTCACCTCGACGGGGAGATTCCACCCTTATACGGGTACGGAACCTTCGCCTCTAGGTTAGAGCGCATGCATGCGAGGGGGGACACATGCAAGCACCTATATATACCAACCTCTCACCACACCCCACACACATATGCTAGGGGCACATGCAAGTTTTCATCTCATTCCAATGTTCTCGTGGTCTTCCTCCGGCGAAACCCTGATCTCTGTGCACACTCGGATCGTCTACCCCCTAGACGTTCCTCTGACAGGGGTAGCCCGGCGTAGCTCTCTCTTGTTTTGTGTTTGTTTAGGTCATAGGGTGATGTCAAACCATGTTGGTTCACAAGTTGGGGCACTATCCTACCCGGTTTCACCTCGACGGGGAGATTCCACCCTTATACGGGTACGGAACCTTCGCCTCTAGGTTAGAGCGCATGCATGCGAGGGGGGACACATGCAAGCACCTATATATACCAACCTCTCACCACACCCACACACACATATGCTAGGGGCACATGCAAGTTTTCATCTCATTCCAATGTTCTCGTGGTCTTCCTCCGGCGAAACCCTGATCTCTGTGCACACTCGGATCGTCTACCCCCCTAGACGTTCCTCTGACAGGGGTAGCCCGGCGTAGCTCTCTCTTGTTTTGTGTTTGTTTAGGTCATAGGGTGATGTCAAACCATGTTGGTTCACAAGTTGGGGCACTATCCTACCCGGTTTCACCTCGACGGGGAGATTCCACCCTTATACGGGTACGGAACCTTCGCCTCTAGGTTAGAGCGCATGCATGCGAGGGGGGACACATGCAAGCACCTATATATACCAACCTCTCACCACCCCCACACACACATATGCTAGGGGCACATGCAAGTTTTCATCTCATTCCAATGTTCTCGTGGTCTTCCTCCGGCGAAACCCTGATCTCTGTGCACACTCGGATCGTCTACCCCCCTAGACGTTCCTCTGACAGGGGTAGCCCGGCGTAGCTCTCTCTTGTTTTGTGTTTGTTTAGGTCATAGGGTGATGTCAAACCATGTTGGTTCACAAGTTGGGGCACTATCCTACCCGGTTTCACCTCGACGGGGAGATTCCACCCTATACGGGTACGGAACCTTCGCCTCTAGGTTAGAGCGCATGCATGCGAGGGGGGACACATGCAAGCACCTATATATACCAACCTCTCACCACACCCACACACACATATGCTAGGGGCACATGCAAGTTTTCATCTCATTCCAATGTTCTCGTGGTCTTCCTCCGGCGAAACCCTGATCTCTGTGCACACTCGGATCGTCTACCCCCCTAGACGTTCCTCTGACAGGGGTAGCCCGGCGTAGCTCTCTCTTGTTTTGTGTTTGTTTAGGTCATAGGGTGATGTCAAACCATGTTGGTTCACAAGTTGGGGCACTATCCTACCCGGTTTCACCTCGACGGGGAGATTCCACCCTTATACGGGTACGGAACCTTCGCCTCTAGGTTAGAGCGCATGCATGCGAGGGGGGACACATGCAAGCACCTATATATACCAACCTCTCACCACACCCACACACACATATGCTAGGGGCACATGCAAGTTTTCATCTCATTCCAATGTTCTCGTGGTCTTCCTCCGGCGAAACCCTGATCTCTGTGCACACTCGGATCGTCTACCCCCTAGACGTTCCTCTGACAGGGGTAGCCCGGCTAGCTCTAGCTCTCTCTTGTTTTGTGTTTGTTTAGGTCATAGGGTGATGTCAAACCATGTTGGTTCACAAGTTGGGGCACTATCCTACCCGGTTTCACCTCGACGGGGAGATTCCACCCTATACGGGTACGGAACCTTCGCCTCTAGGTTAGAGCGCATGCATGCGAGGGGGGACACATGCAAGCACCTATATATACCAACCTCTCACCACACCCCACACACACATATGCTAGGGGCACATGCAAGTTTTCATCTCATTCCAATGTTCTCGTGGTCTTCCTCCGGCGAAACCCTGATCTCTGTGCACACTCGGATCGTCTACCCCCCTAGACGTTCCTCTGACAGGGGTTAGCCCGGCGTAGCTCTCTCTTGTTTGTGTTTGTTTAGGTCATAGGGTGATGTCAAACCATGTTGGTTCACAAGTTGGGGCACTATCCTACCCGGTTTCACCTCGACGGGGAGATTCCACCCTATACGGGTACGGAACCCTTCGCCTCTAGGTTAGAGCGCATGCATGCGAGGGGGGACACATGCAAGCACCTATATATACCAACCTCTCACCACACCCACACACACATATGCTAGGGGCACATGCAAGTTTTCATCTCATTCCAATGTTCTCGTGGTCTTCCTCCGGCAAACCCTGATCTCTGTGCACACTCGGATCGTCTACCCCCCTAGACGTTCCTCTGACAGGGGTAGCCCGGCGTAGCTCTCTCTTTTTGTGTTTTGTTTAGGTCATAGGGTGATGTCAAACCATGTTGGTTCACAAGTTGGGGCACTATCCTACCCGGTTTCACCTCGACGGGGAGATTCCACCCTATACGGGTACGGAACCTTCGCCTCTAGGTAGAGCGCATGCATGCGAGGGGGGACACATGCAAGCACCTATATATACCAACCTTCACCACACCCACACACACATATGCTAGGGGCACATGCAAGTTTTCATCTCATTCCAATGTTCTCGTGGTCTTCCTCCGGCGAAACCCTGATCTCTGTGCACACTCGGATCGTCTACCCCCCTAGACGTTCCTCTGACAGGGGTAGCCCGGCGTAGCTCTCTCTTGTTTTGTGTTTGTTTAGGTCATAGGGTGATGTCAAAACCATGTTGGTTCACAAGTTGGGGCACTATCCTACCCGGTTTCACCTCGACGGGGAGATTCCACCTTATACGGGTACGGAACCTCCGCCTCTAGGTTAGAGCGCATGCATGCGAGGGGGGACACATGCAAGCACTTCATGTGGTCGTGGTGAGTGCTATTGAGAACCACATGCGATAATAACACTTACAAACATATAGAAATTTCTCGGGGTGTGAGAAGATTCGCAACGACCATTTCATGTGGCGTGTAGATTGCTATCAGAGGGTACGAATATCCAATTAATAAAAAAAATATATAACATAATTGATGCAAATACAAAAATATATGAAAAATAGGAGAAGGCTACTCCGGAGGGTGACCGTCGCGTACGTTGCTGGTACGCCGAGGGTGGCCGTCGGCGCATGCTTGCCGAGGGTCGCCGTCGGCCTAAGTTTTCAT